>JASANE010008618.1:0-36743 GCA_030248225.1 Trileptium ribeirensis
AGTTCTTAATTATAAAAAAATGGCAAGAACAAAGCAAAAAGTGTACGTACCCCGAGTGGTGGTAACAGCACTTGAAGCCAAAGCACTTGCAAGTGAAGCAGCACGGAAGAGCGCCCCCGCGACTGGTGGAGTGAAGAAGCCCAATCAGCTCACTTCCCTGGCAAGATTTACACTTCGCGTCCATCAAACTACACCAGAAATCTACGGCCCTCAATTAGGAAATCGCCATCCAGTGTTTGGTTCGCGAAATCGCTCAAGACTTCAAAAACAGACCTTCGATTCCAGCCGCTCTGCGGTTATGGCTCAGGTAACCCAGCACAGCTCATTGCAAACTGGTTATTCAAAGACACTAACTCTGGCGCCAGTCGACCCCAAGCGTGTGACGATAATGCCAAAGGATATCCAGTTGGCTGATGCATCCCGAGGAGAAAGAGCTTAAGCTGTTCGTTCATGCAGCAATATCCCAACAGCCCTCTCAAGGGCTACTACTTATACTAACGGATAGAACTTGAAGAGTATTCAAAAATATTTTTATTGAACAGAACCTTGAGAGGGCTGTTGGGATATATTTGAGCCTTTTACTGTCTACTTGGAGCTGGTGTATTTTGTAACAGCCTTTGTGCCTTTTTACAGCATGTTTTGCCAGTTCTCCGGCAGTAGTAATCGTACCGCGAAGTTTGAGTTTCACGGGACGTGATTGTCGATCGTTTGTTAGTGCGCAAGTCTTGAAGCTTCCGCAGCAATCCTTTCGAAAATATCATTGACGAAGGAGTTCATGATGGACATTGAAATCGCTGCTGATGCCCGTATCAGGATGAACTTGCTTCAGTACTTTGTAGATGTAACTGGAGTAGGTTTCCTTGCGCTTCTTACGTCTCTTCTTTGTCCCCGACACAAGGCGAGACTTCTTTCCGTTCTTCTAGGCAGCTTTAGCGGATACTTTAGGAGGCATTGCTGAAGATGCGCTCAAAGGAAGGAAGGAGGAAAAGGGGTCAGCGCGCTTTAACTGCTTTTGTAGTTATTCGCACGCATGCCGACTTCTTCTTGTAGCCTGCAATGCCTTCGATATAAGTCACACTGACTAATTGTGGGTTTAAGCCGCATTTTAACTATAATTGTATTAACTCTGAAAAAGTAAAGTACGATTAATATAACGCCCATAGTGAATATATAATTTTTCTAACCATTATAAATTGTAAAAGTGTAGCATGCATCTTACCTTGGTTGAACGCGTTACTCCATTCCTAAAAATTGTAAGTTAGTTTTTACATGCTAATTCTATAAGGCGCCAGTTGATTTTGGGCCGTATAAATAGTATCTAGTACGCATGCAATGTTTCTGTTTCTCGCCTTATCTATGAACTTTTTGCTTAATTGCTCTTGCTTTCGGATAAGGTTATCAATAGGAATCATCTCCGTCAACCAGTCGTTAGGTGTATACCAGGGAGCTCTTAATGCTATTCGGAGCGCACTATTCTGAACCGTTTGAAGGTTAGTTTGGTGGCATTGCGCCATACCACAATAGGCGATTGCTCCGTACTCCAACACTTGGTCTTATATATTGCTTATAAAACTGCATTATCAGGTCTGGCGAGCATCCCAATCTGTGCCAGCAAGACTCTTTAATATATTTAACCTAAGTCTCGCTCTGTTTTTAATATCTTCGGTGTGTTGTTTGAAGGTTCCACCGTTATCAAATGTTACTCCTAAGAATTTAGCATTGTCAGATACTCCGACCAGGTCATTATAAATTTTTGATTTGTAACGGCATTCCATTGACTGTTGTGCGATTTGCTTTACGGGCGCTGAAATACAATAATTTGGTTTTGCTGGGATTTATTTTGATACGCCACTTTGCGCAATACTGTGTTAATGAGTTTACCTCTCTTTGAAGGAAACGTTTGGCAGCAGTAGCGCTCCAGTGGGTTGCCCAGATTGCTATGTCGTCTACAAATTGGCTGCTCTTTGTTGAATGGGTGTTGCATAGCGGGGCATCATTAGTATACATTAAATACAGTAGTGGACTTATGACTCCGCCTTGGGGGACCCCTGCTGTGGGAGTGAAGTTTGAAGAGTATGTACCGTTAATGCGACATAAGATACCCTCTTAGTTAAGAAACTGGCAATCCATTTTAACTCGTGGGCGTAAATATTGTTGCGATATTGCACATATATCTTAACTAGGAGCCCCTGATGCCACACGGTATCATAAGCCTTCTCCATATCTGCAAAACATGGCCAAACAATGATTGTTTGTAATACGGGCCTTAACTGCGTCATAGGATAATCTCATTAAATGATCGTTCACTGACCTATTCTGTCGGCATCCACTTTGGACTTTGTTAAGAATTGTTGTTTGTTCCAGTCTGCTTTTGATCCTTTTGCTAACCATCCGTTCCAAAATCTTCCCGAAGATTGGCAGCAGTGTTATTGGTCGATAGGAGCTGGCTAAATATGGGTTTTTGCCTGCTTTTGGAATCATAATAACTTTGCCTTCTTTCCACGTGGTCGGATGATAGCCGATTAGATAACATATTTGGTATAATTCAAGTAATACTTGTTTAAAAGCGGGTGGTGTTTTCCTGATAACGCTTATTCTGATATTATCATGTCCTGGTGCTTTGTCTTTGGTGTTTTTAATGGCTGTATTTAGTTCCTGTATATTGATGAGCTCCGTATTAGTGTGCAGCACATTTGACGGGGCAAGTATGTTATCTCTTGCCTGCTCATACCAGTTATTAACTTGATGTTTAGTTTCTTCGCAAAAATGTGTTGATTCTTGAGGCCTTAGGACACTTTCTAAGTGGTTCCTAAATTCTGTAGCTACCTGAATGTCAGTTCTTAAATATGTTCCATTGTTACCTTGTTTTAGCACTGTTGATTTGTTCTCTTCTTGACGGGCTTTGCTTATAATTCTGAGTTTCTTCCAAGCATATGCTGAGTTCTGTCTGGGATCAATCGTTTTCACAAAATTTTGCCAGGCTTTAGCTTTTTCTTCTCGTAGTTTGTTTTTAATCTCACGATTTAATTGGTTCCTCCTAGCTTTAATAACTGTACTTTTGTTTTGTTGTAGTATTTTGCGGACTCTTTTTCTTTCGCGTATCAACTTTCTTAACTCATTACTAATTCGGAACTTGTTGTGTTTAGGATTACTTCTTGGTATTGCTTCACTTATTGCGTATTTAACTATTAATTCCAGTAATTTAGCACGTTTATCTAATATATTAGACCAATTTTTACTTTCTGACTGCTGTAATACCTCTTTAATACTATTGCGAGGTAGGTGTGAGTTAACAATGGTCTGGAACAATAACCAATTTGCTTTCTTATAGTTTAGAATTTCACGGGTTATTATGGGCGAGTTATCTACTGTTTTATTCAAATGAGTTATTAAGGTTTCATGATCAGACGAGCCTATTGGGCTGACTACTTCGGGTGTTGCCATGAATGGTACTAAGTCGCTTGTTGTCATTATAAGGTCTATTATCGAAAAACTATGTAAGTTATACCTAGTGGGCAAGTATCGATCGTTAAGTATCACCAGATTCCTATCGTTGACGTATTCAGCTATGTCGTTGCCTGATCTGTTGTTGACTTGACATTGGTCGTCCCATAGCCAATGTTTGGCGTTGAGGTCGCCTCCGATTATGACACTGTTATAGTTTTCTAAACAGAAATCCAGGATGCTGGTGTCGATTTCTCCGCGGCTTGGTGGATGGTAAATACTAAGTAGACATAGGGTTTTATTATCATATGTAATACTGCAGGCTACCGCTTCTGTATTACCATTGGTATTAGGTAGTTGTACTGGTATGGCTTTATATTTTTTACTAATTATAATTGCAACGCCTCCGCCTCGGGCGTTTCTATCTTTACGTATCACTTCATAATTACTTGGGAATTGTATTCTGGTTGTTGGATTGATCCTGGTTTCGTTAAGAAGCATACAGTCCACGGATTGTTCCTCCATAAATAATTTAAGACACTGGTTATTAGTTCTTAACGCTAAAATGTTGGATAATGCTATGAAAAATTTAGCCATTATTATTGTTATTAGCAGCTGTACGTGGACGGACACTTTTGGTGATGTGTCCCATTATTGCATCCATTAATTCGCTGTCATTGGTGATAATATGGCTTCTAGTCAATGATTCGCCTGTTACTTCTGTTCGGAAGTGGTACTTACTTGCTTGAATTACGATGTCTGTTATATCAGCCGTATTGCCATTATTATAACTTTCTTTTGTGGCTTTTGTAACGACATCATGCACGAAATGTATTATTTGCCTGACTAATGTGTCATAGCTTGACTGTTGAGTGTCCTTAAGTTTTGCCACCGTGGCATAAGTGTTTTGCTCTTTTGTGATCTGTTTTTGCTGTTCCGTAGGTGGTAGGTTTTTAACTTTGTCAACCAATTCCTTTTCTTTTTCTTGGAACTTAGGACATTTTCTGGACATGCTAGGATGTTTGCCGTTACAGTTGACACACAGGGCTTCAGCAGTGCATCGTTGACTTCTATTGGTTGCTGCGGCGCAAGTTTCGCTGCTGCAGATAACACATCGAGCACTGTTGTGACACACCCTTGCAATGTGGCCAAACTGCTGACAACGGTAGCATCTAACTGGTTCGATCCCGAGATTTTTAGGTGGTTCACATTTGACCTTATTGTACCCTAATCTTAATCCGAAATTTAGCATTTGTTGTGCTTCTCTACCGTTGGTTACCTTGATTTCTACTAGTGGAAGATTTTGCTCGTTATTATTAATGCGTTTTTTAAAACGCCTGATACCGGTTATGCTAGTAATGTTATTTTGCTTTAGTTCTTCGTTTATCTCATTATCGCTAATATCCACATCTACTCCTCGTACGATGATAGTATGTACCTTTGGTCTTAGAGGAACGAATCTTTCTGGGCATACGATCGCCAAATGTTCCGTAAGATAATCCGGCAATTTGTTTCTGATCGAGATGATGTCCCTGGCATCAATGTGTCGAGCTGGATGTATTTCGTAGGCACCATTTCCAAGACTACGGATGGATTTTACTTGTAGATGAGGCAATATAGCTTTCAGCTCACGCCCGATGGTGATCGAGTTCCATCTTACAAATTCGCGGCCCTTGTAATGTCTGCCAGGTGTTTTAGCTTGGATTTTAATTGGTATTGGTCCTGTTTTATTGCCTGTTGCATTTTTTGCGATTTTAACCGGTTGTGCTTCGCTAGTGGGTGTGACAGTTTTACGTCTTTTCCTAGACTGTTTAGTTACCCAAGCCTGATCTTCATCCATACCAGCAGCCGATTGAGACTCGCCCGTAGAGAGCAAAGTCTCATCGCCTGATGAATCACTATCGGATGTAGACGGTTGGGTTGATTGACCGTATGTATTCGAGTTGTAATCAAAGCTCTTGTTCTTATCTGTTGCTTGGTGGATCAAACTCTTACTGGATTGACCTCTATTATCTTTATTCGACTTACGTGTTTGTTTAGAGTCCCTTGCCATTGATCCTTTGGTGTCAGATTCGTTTGTTCGGTGTTCCGTGGTCGACTGTCGTGTTCGTCCATCCATGCTATTCCGTTTCAAGAAGGTAAATTTGTTAACCTTGTCCATTTCCCGTGTCCGCTGGTTTTTCCGTTGCCGTGTTCCAGTTCCAGATCCAGTTGGTTTCTTATGATCCATAGTCGTAGTTCCATGTCCATTAATTCGGTTCCATTCGTTTGTCGCCATATCCGGTGGTTTCTTTTCTAACAGCGCGTAGCTCTCCAGAGGACTTGGCACTTTTGGCTCTGTCATGGAGGCAAATACAGTCGCTCGTAGATAGAAAAGAAACCAGGCTAATACTATTATTTTAATTAAATTATCTATTATGACAGGTTAAGGTTTATTGCTATTAAACTAGTATTGTTATTATTTATATTTAATAAGTATTTAAGATTAAGAGCTATTAAAAATAATAAATTAATAAAACCAGAAAACCAGGAAAACCAGATAAGCAAAAACAGGACAGCTAAGCTCGTTAAAAAAAATCACTTCTTGGTACTTACCCCAAGTGGTCATTGGTCAATTGCTTTTAAACATTTCTGTGGGTATTTATACTTTTCCATCTGTGGAATACTCGTCGCTGATTGGCTGATTCAAAATCACATGCTGGTCGCTGATTGGTTCATTTTTTACCAAAGTGACATTGATTAATGGGTTTTTGCAAAACCTTGCGGTGGTTGGTAAGCTAGTTTTTCCAAAGCTTTTTATACGGGCTGGTTTTTGTCAAAAATCGCTTAAAGGTTCCTATAGATTTGTTATGTTAATACGTGTATTTTCATGTTAAATTGAATTTTTTGTTAATGTTAATACACATAAAGTTAAAACACATAAACATACACATGAAAACATAACATATAAAACACATAAACATACACATATACACAGTATGTGGAATTTTTGACTTTTGTTCACCCATTCAGTCTTGTTTTTCCGTCGTTGAGTGAGGTCGGTTTTTATGTGTGTTCTCAAAAAGTATAAAAGGATCTGAAATCGGAAATCAAACCAGTCTTGAACTTTTCTTCCAAGCAGTTTGGTGAGCAAATATAAACACTCTATGGCAACAACAAGTAAAACATTTGTGTTAACAAACGAGGCAATGGCTTTGATGGAACTGGATGAAGAGGACTTTTACAAAGTAATTGAAGGAGTAACGAAGCCAGTGGTGGAGCAGCGGTATGTGGAGTTGGTGATTGAAGGGCTGCGTGACAAGTACCGTCAACAGTGTCTTGGCTGTTACAACCACCCCAGCCAATGCCACCACATGGGGTTTGGTGGATGCTTGAGTGACAGTAACAGGAACTTTAGCAGAGTTGATGTGGTGGTTTTGTGTGAAGAAATCGGTGTAGCATACAGTGAAGAATTGTATAACATTGTTAAATGTAAATATAATTTCTTTGTGTAATGCACAACACGCAGCACCACTGTTAGAATATGTGGTGCAAAAAAAGTGTTGATGTAATAAAAATTTAATGCATGTAACCCACCTCTACTACTTTTTCGGTTCGTAGTAGAGCCGGTCCAAAGTCCGGATAAAATTGGTGATGGCATGCATTTAAACTTTGTCTAGAACTCAAACTTTTTCTACTACTTGTAGAACCACCACTTTAATACTACTACTTTTCTGAGCCCTCACTATTATACTACTAATTTGCAGAGCCGTTAATTTTTCTACTTCTGAAACTAGCACCATGATTCCACTGCACAGCTGTAGTACCGTATGTTTCTACTACTTACAGAACTACCATTTTTTATACATGATCCTGTGTTACTGTACAACTGCTATACCATCCGGTGAACAGTTGTGTAGCATTGGGATATAACTGTAAATAGCTATACTTATTAGCTATGTAACCTATTAATATGAAAATAAATAAATATAAAGTACTACACCTATACAAATACATATCCAAAAATTACCACGATCCGGCAACCGGATCTTGAGATATAACTCTAAATAGCTTTACGTATTAGCTATGTAACCTATTAATATGAAAATAATTATGTACAAAGTACTACACCTATACAAATACATATCCAAAAATTACCACGATCCGGCAACCAGATCTTGAGATATAACTGTAAATAGCTTTACGTATTAGCTATGTAACCTATTAATATGAAAATAAATAAATAAAAAGTACTACACCTATACATATACCTATGTAAAAATCACATCAGAAATAAGTTGAAAACCAAGTCATACTGTGTCATCAGCGCGTTACTAACCTTACAGGTATTGGCTACTTTGAAAGCACACCTGTTCAAATAGTTGAGCGTCCAGTACAGACCTTGGTAGTTTTTTTTCTGTGTGTTTTGCGGGATCCTGACACCTCCACATTGCCTCTCACCCACCTGTGTCCTAGCCTTAATGTACATAGGTAAAATTTACAGTAGTGGAATGTTAAAATGTCCTAATACTTATAAAATTTGTTTTGGCGGTGGACAACTTCACGCCAATTTAAATGCACTGTGGCGGTAACGACTTTTGTCCATTCATTACAACACCCAAGATTTTACCCAGGCGACCATCTATTCCTCGAATTCCCACCGAGTGTTGGAATTCGTAGTAGTACGCTGTATATGCCCCACTATTATACATAACGCCTTTCTCTAGTGTTTCAACAATTTTTTCCTCTCAGTCAGGAAAGATATAACTTTTCCCGACTGGTGCAGACATAGTAGTGCGGTTATCTCGAAGATGCTTGCTGAACGAAATCATTTTGCAACTGATTATAATTTCGAGCTTGCACGCTGCTTTTATACTGGTTACAAAACCTTGCTCTGGTCGGTTTGGAAGAATTTTGGTCATACTATTTATCTTTGAGCAAATATAGTCAAGATTGATTCAAATACTATACGTGTTCAACCTCAAATCTCAACCAAAGTTTGCAAAATTTCAGATTTTTTTGCATTTTTTCTTTTGAGATGTGCTTGCCTAGTGATTCCTGAAATTGAGTTCTAGAAATATTTGAAAATGTTTGAGTTTTAGCCAAGTTTATTAAATTTTAGGTAGATTTTTTGCTGAAACTTTACTTAAATGTGCGTACTATATTGATAAAGTTAGATACAGCTAACTTTTATTTAGATTTTCCAGAAGCTGCCAGTTCAAGGTATTCAGTATTACCCTTATTTCACCAAGAAGTTTTATTTTTAACCAATGAATGAGCAAACACTGAAATAAAGTTCTTTGTTATATATATACGCAGTTTAATTAAAGAAATATAATATACATATTTTGGTTTATACTGATTAATTGCGTTTTTTGTCATTAGCCAATAGAAATGTAATAGTTATTTGAATTATACTTTGCTGTCAAATGGATCAATAAAATTTGAGAAAGGAAAACAAGAAAAATTCTTTCTTGTAAACCGATTCATTTTAACAATTCTCTCAAGCAAAATGCCTCGCATTTCGGCAGCAGAACAAAAGGCTACTCAATACTAGCAATGCAAAAAGCTGGTATTGAGATAAGCTCTATTAAAGCACTAAACCACATAAGAATTCAACCATGACAAAATTAAAACCCCCCAGTTTTAAAATCTCCAAATCTAGCGGGCCCATGCTTCCACCTCCTAAATTTAAACATCCATCTATCAAATTTAAACCATTTCAACCAAAAAACAAAATTTCTGTATCTAACAAATCAAAATTGGTGTGCGGTTGTCTACCCATTCCACCAGAAAGAAAATGGGGGTGTCGAGAGCGTCCTATCGTCATGGAGGCGCTGAAACGTATGCAGTAAGGCGCTTACCAGTGTTACTTGTTGTATGAAGTCTTCCATTCTTATGGGGCTCTATGGAGTTTTGGCAATGTGGAGTGTTGGATCTTCCTTAGCGCATAAGGATGGTAGACAGAATATAGCAAGTAATACTGAAGAAATATCCCAACAGCCCTCTCAAGGACTAATTAGTGGATTAGGGCTACTGGCGAAACCACGTTAAAAAAGCGCTGTTGGTCAGGATACCTCAAGGGTGCAGTGGAAATTCCTGACACGGAAAATTCTGTGTGCTGTATTTGATGCGGGGTTGCTGCATGTAGCGTGTATAGATAAACCGTTTGTGTAATCTATTCATGTTATATATATATTTCCCTCGCGCTTATCAGGCTTTATGTTTTAAGTAGTTCCATGTATATTTATTCTTAAATTGAAATTTTCAATGGTGGTTATGTGTAGTCAAAAACATCAAAAAGGCGACAAACGAGGCGTTATAAATATCTGTAAGATGACAAGTAAATTAATTAATAACCATGGTCGTAACGCTATAATGCCATACAGCGATATAAATATATGTAACCATGCTAAATAGCCATTAACTAATAATCGTTGAAAACAGCAAATTTGAAAATATAGAAATGTATTGAAATTATTAAAATGAATATATAAAAATTAAAAGTGTAAAAGTTCCACATCATAAGGTGGTGCCAAGGATGTCCTGAGGTGGTTCCGCCTCATTTGAGGTGGTTCCACCTCATGTGAGGTGGTTCCGCCTCATTTGAGGTGGTTCCGCCTCATCTGAGGTGGTTCCACCTCATGTGAGGTGGTTCCGCCTCATTTGAGGTGGTTCCACCTCATGTGAAGTGGTTCCGCCTCATTTGAGGTGGTTCCACCTCATGTGAGGTGGTTCCGACTCATTTGATGTGGTTCCACCTCATGTGAGGTGGTTCCAAAACCCGTATTTTTTCACTACTAACATTTTACCGTTCCACCCAAATTTCTCTCATTTTTCATATATTTTGAACCGAATGGTTAAATATGTACATACAAATATATAGTTTTACAGCTACATATTATTGTAATATAACCCACGTCACAGAAGCGCCCGCTTGTAATAATGCTATAATGAGAATATAATGGTTGCTGCACCCTGGGGTGGGTCCTGCCGCAACGAGATCAACGAAAAAGTAAAAAACGTGATTTGATTAAATAATCTAACCGCTATTCCCACTCCAGTCCGACCGAGCAAATAACCAGCGACCAAAATAAACAAGTTCAATAAATTTTCACTTCTCAAGCAAGTGGTTGGATTGGTTCAAGCTAAGCACCACGCTTGAGCCAAACAGAGTCTGTCCAGTGACATCGTTTAAACTTTCCTATATTCTCCCCTCCGAGAGTAACTATGCTGACCCAGCGTGGGAGCAGCGGGAACCGGCAGAAAGTGACAATACACCAACATAACATTTTAACAAATGTTTTATTTGTTACACAAAATAATACAATAATGATGTACCCGGATCGCGCTCCGCCGATCCACGGACGCTCGCTCTAGAAACACTATTTTGAAAAAATTTCCAACCATTTTGAAAGTTCTCCAAAAAATTTGCTGTTGCAAAGGGAGCTGGGCTAAGAAAATGCATCACGTTCTCCGTTGCAGTGAGAATCGCTGGCAAATAATATGAAGTTAGTTACAGTAGAATGGTTTTAAAATGCATAGTGACAACCTTCTTATAGGCAAAGGGAGGTGGGTTAAGAAAATGCATCGCGTTCTCCGTTGCAGTGAGAATCGCTAACAAAGAATATGAAGTTTGTTACAGTAGAATGGTTTTAAAATGCATAGTGACAGCCTTCTTATAGGCAAAGGGAGGTGGGCTAAGAAAATGCATCACGTTCTCCGTTGCAGTGAGAATCGCTGGCAAAGAATTTGAAGTTTGTTACAGTAGAATGGTTTTAAAATGCATTGTGACAACCTTCTTATGACTTTGATATATGTTTATCATTTGTGAACTTCGTAGGCAGCAAAAAATTTCACCAGTACGCCAGTGCGGGCCTACTGGCGATGCCCACGCATCTGAATTTAACGGATAACTGCGGTATTTACTCAAAAAATTTTGCAGCACACCTCCACTTCGTCGATTGACGTACCTTCGACCGCGCGCCGTGATTTCCTCGCTTTGTGAGGTTGTTTAAAACCGAGTAACAGCTCCTAAGTGTTTTAATACTTGGCCTACGTTGGTTCAAACAAACTAGGTTCTGTCCGTCAATCCGGCTTGATTTTGTCAAACACTGCACGAGGACGAAACCCAAACTAATTTAATGAGCAGCGAAAGCCACCGGGAAAGAATTGTCTAAAATGCAGTAGACCTGTTTAAAGTCAGCAATAATCAAATTTCAAAGCTCCTAATATAGGTTTACAAATTTTCGCTTGGTGCTCAAATATTTTTGCACGCGCGCACCACAGCAACCAGTGCTTTCGCACTTTAGGTGTCGTGTTCAGGCAGCACGTTGAATCCATGGGGCGCACTTTAGAATCCGCACTCTAAACTGCAACAAGAGAACACAGCCCGGGAGGGTTAAGGTATAAGTATGTGGCATGACACAACACTGCTATATATAGTTTAATAGCATTGATTACGTATAATCCTGCTAAAATGCATGACAGTTAAAACAGTTGTTCTTTACGGTAAGTCCAGCTACCTTTGTACTTTAGTGCACTAAATTGAGAAAAAGACGCAATTTATCAAAGGCTGGCTCAATTTTCGGCCAGGCTGGTATTCCTGCCGGCGAGTAGGAGCCCGATATTTCACCCGGTGGGGTAGCCTGGTATTGGCCGATTGGGTAGCTTAATACTCCAGCCAGCCGGTTAACCCAATGTTCCAGCCGACCGGGTAACCGAATATTCCAGCCGGCCGGGTAAACCAATATTCCAGCCGGCCGAAGGGGCCAGTATTCCAATCGGCCGGGTAGGCCGGTATTCGCCGACTGGGTAGCCCAATACTCCAGCCGACCGGGTAAACGAATATATATTCCAGCCGACCGGGTAACCGAATGTTCCATCAGGCAGGGTAACTCAATATTGTAGTCGACCGGGTAACTGAATTTTCCATCCGGCCTTGTAAACCAATAAACCAGCCGGGGGAGTGGGCCGGTGTTCCGGAAACATGAAAAAATTAACTGATGGGGTTATAATAAAATCTATGTAAACGAACGCCACTCCCCTATTGCCAGTCCCCTCCGCTTTTGATAGACTTGCGAAGCCCCTGCATGGAGAAATATATTCTGATTTACACATATTCGGCAACCATTAGATGCCGCCAAGTAGGTATGGTCGCGATAAGCCTCGTTTCAGCTGTAAGATATTTTTCGAAGTTGGTTGGCATATATAAGTGGGTAACCGGATACCGGAATCTAAATAATTACTGTATACATGCCAAGTAGGGGATCCGAAGGCTATTCTAGGATGAACCCAGATTAATCAATTCCGAATTATCAACTTCGAATTACTGTTTGACAATTTTCAGCAGTGAGAAATATTTGATTTTGCTTTAATTCTCTCTCGAACATATTAAAATGAACTGATAAAATACAAATGGCAGCAGCTGTTTGTTACAGGATGCTAACCAGGAACCGTTTGGCAATGCATAGCTATCAAAGTTTGATCCACTAGTGTTATGCATTCGTGCCGTAAAACCTGTTTAATATAATAGAGATAGAGAAAAGGCTGCTGGGAAATCATAGAGTTGACCAGTAGTCAATAGAAATCATTGAGTAGTACCAGAGTGAACTCAAAGGCAGAAAGTAATTTGTTTTATGTTATACTAATTATAGCAACAAGAATATAGTTGCGCTACGGCTTAGTTTGTTATCTAATTTTTGAAGGGAAATGGAATTTTGAGGTTCATTTCCATTATCCCCCAGCCCGAATTTTGGTATCAATCGATTCAGCTCGATGAGGCGATTCAGAAAATACTCATTTTACCCATATGCCTGAAAAAAATTTTTTCGATTTTTTTGAGGTCCTAATGGTCCTCCATTGGGAACCCAAAAATTTTTTTCTTCGGAATATGATCCTGTGTGGTACCATTCGAATCGGCTTAATGAGAGAAATCTACTGGTGTGTAGTATATTGAAATCTACACCACCGTTAAAAAGGTATGAGGGCCCAAGTAACCCTGAGGGGCGAAAATAAAATGCAGGCCATGTCGTTCTCGATATGCTAAGCCTTAGTCTTAGCCTAAGCTAAAGTCCTTATATGAAAAATACACTAAGCCTAAGCCTAAGTCGGGGGGCTGCCGCACCCGAACTCCCCGCTCTAAGCTGTTCTGTTTTCCAACGTTATAACATACCGCCCTCAGCGTTACTTATATATATAGATTAAGCATTTGCATGCATACGCTGTAATGGACACTGCAGCGTAACTGCAGTTTTACACATAACTGTGTAGTGGATGAATGAAGATTAAATAATCTTGTATAGCATATTAATGAGATTTAAAGAAGCAAAGTCAGCAACGAAAAATATATCTAATTTTTATGAAAATATCAAGCAAAAATTTTCCAAAATTAATCTTGGCGAGGTGCGCCAGCAGCACTGTTGGATACTAGTAGACGGAAGGTCGCAGACCAGCCGGTTCGCCGGTTGGCCGTTTTACGATTTCGCCGGTCGACCGTTTTACGAGCTCGCCGGCCGGCAGTTTTATGAGCTCGCCGACCGGCCGTTTTAAGAGCTTGACGGACAGCCAGCCGGCCGCAAAATTTTACGGCCGGCCAGCCAAAAATTTTGCAGATGGCCAACACTAACCGTTTGGCAGATAGATTTGCGCACTAGAAACATGTATATAGGTATATAAATCATTAAGCATCGTATGAGTATAACAAACGTTGATTACATACTAAAATAAAAATGAAATCAAACATTCGCATATAAACGAGATCAAACCGCTCTCAATATTTTTGAATTTGGTGAAATCTCCAAAGAGCAATCTTCGATTCGCAATCGAGACATCCACAGAAAACCTGTTCTCTTGAGGCTAGAAATTTATCACTATACGTGGCAAGACTAGACTGAGTTGGCAGCTGATTTTTAACACCTGCGGTAGCAAAATCATCGGCTGAGTGATACCGAAGCATTTTGGCTTCTGGCGGATACATAGCACCTTCTGTAGTATTTGATTCTTCTTGGCATGTTTCATTACCTTCAGACGACCTATCAGCGATCGCAAGTTTTCGTTTTATCTAAAAAGTCATTCGTTGGGCAAGTAAATTGTGTAGGTATAATACACTATAGTCGAGCAATCACAGCAAACCATTTAATAAAAGAATTACAAAAACACGATTTCCAGGCTCATACAAATGAAATTGTGACAAGTTGAAACGAAAATTAGATTTACCTTAAAATCAAACTACTTTACACCGAGTTATAAGCGAAGCAGGAAATTCTACTCCGCCCCGTATGAAACTGCTACATAAAGAGTAGGCAAATTCAATATAACCGTACATATCAGTGCTACAAACACTATCTTAATATTAAAGCTGATTTAAACGGTACAGCAATTATGACCCCAAATGTGTATATATGTATTGGACTAAGCAAGCAACATTAAATCTACAAAATGCCTAAAAACATTCCCAAAACCGTTCCAGTCAGTCTCGGATATTTTCAGGCCTTTTGAGACTAATCACTGTTTAGGTAATGAAAATTTTAGTGTTATTGTCAACTAAGCATGGGCGAGATTCACTCAAGGGTATAGCGTGGTACTCAGGGTATCACTCGGTTTAGTAAAGTGCAACGAAAACAAAACTCCGCGTATTACTTTGTTTTGAAAGGGTTTTTATAATATGCGTACTACCTACGGGCAATGGTTACAACAGAATCAGTACATCTAAATAAAAGGACAAATTCAACCACTAAAGCTATTCTCACCCTTTGTTTATGTTACACCGCAACTGCCATCACAGATAAGCCGAACATGATATGCGTATAAGCATCAGGGACTAACTGGAACCGGAACCGTCCATTTAAACCGGATCCGGAACCGAGTCTTCAAACTTATATATAGTAAAATAGATGAAGGAAGAAATGAAGGAACAGTGGATTTCAAATATATTAAAAATTTTTACATTAAAGTTAATGTATTGCGATGACATTATTGCCTCTCTGGAACTTTGAAGAGACTGAGGAAGCTAACAACGTTTATTTATCGGTCAATATGTCGCTTTTTGGACAGCAAAAAATGCCTTTCACTATACAGCCTTGAGTAAATTGCGCCAAACTGAATTTTATTGTACCGGATAAAGCATAGACTAAACATTTTGGCTCTGTCTCCAATCGCCTCCATTTCTAGACATACGTTTGTTACATGTTACTCTGCAGAAAACTTGAAATTTACTAGTGTATATGGTTCTAAAAAAGAATAAAAGAAAGTATACAAAATGTTTCTGATCAGTAGTCAGAGACATTGTTTAGGCTAGCGTTGGGCAACCAGTGCACCTCAACTAGATGGTGAAAGCTATAAATGAGACAAACTGTGATACTGCTCGCACTGTTTCACTAAATACAGTTCATTACCAAAAACGCAGTTTCTGGCTCCGTTGCAGATATGTTACTTTATTCCAATGTAGACTTATTTAAACAGAGAACAAGCGCACTGGCTGGTGATTGACGTGAATCATAGTAGCCAAGCTTACAGCTGTACTTCTATATAATCCATACTTTGTTACCATATAATCCATACTCTGTTACCAAGTTGTATCGGTTTTAGCTCTAACATACACAGCAGGCTTCTGAATTGGTAAAACAACTGCTACAAGAATCGACCTAGTTTTGTTTTGTTAACAAACCCCTGCAGGGTCAAGATGAAAAAAGCTGCTGAAATTATGTGTCCTACTTACGTTTCACAGGGCAATTTTCTGAATTAATCTTTTCTTTTGTTTGGTTGCACTGGAACTTGATCATTGTGTATATATTGCATTTGCTTTGACCACAGATCAAGCAAAAATATGGAAAAATTTAAACAAAATTTTTAAACCGGGACTCCGGTGCCGGTATGGTTTTTGCCTTTTGCTGAAACACAATTTTTACAGGAACCGGAATGCGGTTACTCCCGGATAAGCGTGGAGTTGTTTCAAAATGTCTGTTCGCCGGTCTATGACCGATATACCTTCAATGACTTTACATGTCTCGATATTCTATATCCTCATGTAACATTTGATGAATATGGTAACAGCGTAGTAATTGTGGTTGATATTTTAATCTACATAAGACGAGAAGACCTGAAACTGTATTTTCCGTATGATGCCGCAAATTATAAAAATATGGTCAACCTGGTCACTTTAGATGAAAAGGTTAATTGTGCGACTTATTATGTAAAGTCGGGCGTTTTCCTTTACTCTTCCAATCACAAATTGTTCGATACAGGGATAATTTTGGTATTTACTTGACTCAGCTCGACTTGCTGGTTCAGTACATGTACGTTTCAGTCACATTTATATTTTAAATTATGCCATATATCCTTCGGTACCGCATTGACGAACTGAATCGAATGTTGTGAAAATCAGCATGATCGGATCATGCGTTGAGGAGCTACCCTCATTGATGGGAAAGCCTAAGCGCTAGCCTAAACCGTTAACCCATAAAAACCTATTCAGCGGATTTTCGCAACATTCGCAGAGTCAGTTCGTCAACGCGATAGGATTGATATATATAAAATTTTACTTTTATTGAGAGCATTTTCGGTATACTAACCAAAAAATCTTTGCCATAAATTCGTCCAAATGGAAATTTTCTGACCCAGAAGGTGGAGATGGGTCGCTAATACCAAAATTATTGCTGCATCTTCAAAATTGAACAATTTTGGGCTGGAGGCGGTAAAGGAAAACACGGTAAAATTCACATGCCAATATTTCTAGACATATATCAGGTAAAACTGCAGTTGCTGCCTGTATATATACAAAAAAATTGTAGTTTAACACATTGGTTAATAAAATTATCAGTAGTTCTCCAAACTATATAAGAGTGCTCGCAATCACTGTCGCGTTTAAAACGTACGTCCGCTGAACAGTAGGGTCTTTCCTAGATTCCCACTGGTAGTATCTAACGGCAAGCTACTTCCGTAGTGGCTATTGTAAATGGGGTAAGGAGTAGTCGCCAAACTCTCCATGAAACCATCACCATTATGAATTCCAATTTTAATTTCATCATAAACCGAGCCACAGCGTCTTGTGTAGACGACACGTAGTCACCTAAAGGGGTGGGTACTGTGAAAAGTGGGGCAGTGCCTCAAAGCAAACACCATTTGTGTAAAGAAACATTGAAAATTTCTTCCTGAAATATTCGCACGGTGCTTAATGGCACATTTGAGCTACTTTAGCGAATCTCTACACGCATGCGGTATCGACGCGACGTGTATATCGGAGCACAGGCTAACTGAAATTGGCATCAGAGCGCTGAAAAACTCCTACTGCACGTGTGTCCGAATCTCTATAAATTGCACTCTTCTTGTAGCAGCACGGCGGAAGAAAAAGGCCTCTACGGCTTCAGTTTTGTGGTTGCTAACCGGTTTGCATCTGCAGTGCTCCGCTGGGAACCTGTCAGTTCCAGGCTGGCGGAGCTACGCCTTATATATAAACTAGCGAACCTAACCCTGGTTTCAGCTTACGGTCCCACTGAAGCCATCGTCACAGAGATCAAGGACGCTTTCTAGGCCAGTTTTGCTGAAGTGGTAAATTCGTGTCCAGCAACTAATATGTTTATGGTATGTGGCGACTTCAATGCGCAAGTTGGACTATGGATACAAGACACATCTACATTTGGCAAGTACGCAGTTGGCAGCCTAAATGGGAACGGATTTCGACTGCCGTCATTTGTCGAAGTGTCGGACCTGTTCATCAGCTGTACCGCTTTCAAGCACAAAGTGCGGCATCTGAAGACCTGGCTTGCACCCGATCGCACTCAGTCCTTACTTCATCCTGCTAAAACGCCGATGACGTAGCGTGTTAATAACGGTCGGTCCGACTGGGGTAGTGCAACGCCGATCACGCCATACTTATAGTAAAGGTACGCCGTAACTGCTTCGCACCAGGTTTACCAAAAGCTTCAGACGTCCATATACTGCATGTCATTTTGAGGCCCACACTAGACAGATGTTGTGATGCCCATAAGCTATCGCTTTGCGTCACTCTCCGGCGCCGAAACTTAACTCCAACGTCGATGTTATATAGAATAAAATTCGCGATATCATGTTGATGGAATGTCAAAACGTCGTAAAAATCCTGTCAAAGAAAAATGTTACCTGGGTCTGATACGCCTCGTTTAAGCTGACCCAGCGAGTTAAAGTAACCAGCGACGACAAGGTGCGACCGACGCTAAGGCGTGATGCTGATAACAACCTAAAATATTCCGATGCCTACTGATCACGTGTCGCTGAGGAGTTTAATCTTGTCATCCATGTGTGTGGTCACAAAAAGTTGCTCAGCAAGATCCGGAAAATTTCCAATCGGTCTGGCTCAATCAGGGAAACGGTACGTGACTTCAACTGCAACATTATCCGCGATCAAACAAAGCGATTGAAGAGATGGAAGGAACATTTGCAACAACTCTTCAGTGCAAAGCCACCAGAAGAGCCAATCAAGCTCGACGATTTGAAATATCAGCGCGAATACGACATAAACAGTCCTGAATGCTGAAGCGCCACCTTCGTCTCCCGAGATAACAAACACTATTAAAGCGATCAAATTTGGTAAAGCTCCAGGGGTTAACGGATCGCCACGAGAGACCTCCAAAGCTGCAATGCAGATGTCGTGCGAGTTGGAGAAGCAGTTCCACCAGGCGATATGGTGTCAGGAGCGCATGCCAGAGGAATGGAAAACAACGGTACGTTTGTCCAACTTTAAGAAGCGTGTCCCTACGCAATGCAAAAGCTACCGAGACATCTCGCGGCTTCCTATTGCGCTCAAAATCCTGGAATAGGTTCCGCTTTTGCTGCGAAGACTTCAAACGTAAAGAACAGACCGGCGTTCACCTTGGCCGCAGCTGTACAGACCAAATCTTCACCCTTCGGCAGATACTGCAGAATCGCAATGAATTTCGTCGCAGTACGATGGTGGCTTTTGTCGATTTGTGGGCCACCTTCGATACAGTCGACCGTAAATCACTGTTCACCATTACGGAGGCCGATGGCGTTCCAAATAAGTTAGTCCGTCCGTGGATTGGGAAGTCAGAAGCAGCCTTGTTAACCCGGAGGATGGAATAGTTCTAACAGAAAGTTTCAATGTCATTGAAATGGACTACGCCGACGATCTAGCATTGATAGCTAACTCGACTGCTACACTACTGTCAATGCTATTGCTTGTATGGCTGTTGGTCTCAATAAAAGTGGCGAAAAGACCAAGGTAATCCACTGCTGTTGCAGAAAGCCAGTACTCCAGGTTCATGACCAAAAGCTTGAAGTGGTGGATGAATTCCCATGCCTCGGTTCAATGGTTAACGGTACAGGTGGGACATTTGTCGGATATCGCTAGTAGAGTTACTGAGGCATCTAGAGCGTTCGTCGCCTTAATAAACGTGTGCGGTCGCGCAGAGATATTGGTTGCAAACGATGCTAAAAACCTTCAAGCGGCCGTCTTGCCTCCTATATGCCAACGAAACGTTGCTGGTGAGAGAAAACAATAGTCAATGTCTTCGAGATGATGTGCCACCGCGGTATCCTTGGTGTTTCACAAGATTTTCGTGAACCAAAATTCGAGCAAACATCGAACAAACCGCTTTTGGGGAGCACAATTCTTCAAATAATACAAAAGTTAGCTCCACTAAGACTATTGAAAGTGATATTAAGGTGATTCAAGGAATATATCCTTGCTGTCAGTATAGATATTAAATGTCCCATGTGACATAATTTAGACCAACTCACCGGTTCCACGCGGTAACTTGAAACTTCATTGCCAAAATCTTCGTTACTCGAAAAGAGACACTTGTTTTCCTGAAGCAATTGCGAAATACAATTTTCAGCATAGGTTTGTCAAAGATATTGTATCGGCACAATAGCGTAGGCTCTTCCAAGTTTAGATGCAGAAACCGCTACTATAAACAGAATTAACGGTTAAATGAGTTACGTTGATTACTTAGCAGTCGCATTGCCATTGAAAACTATTTATATACTCTAGAAGAATACGGTTTCCACGGGTTCAGAAACTGGGGTTGGACGGGCTAGAAAGGATACCGGCCCAACCCATTTTTACGAGATTTAAAAATGTGATGTACGCACTTGTTAAAATTTAGCGTGATACTCACCGGTGAGTGAAACGTGAAGTCAAATTTTCAGTATTGAATCGGTCCTATTTAACCCTGAGTTATAATTGACTCAGTTCGAGTCAAGTTTTGACTCAATTTGAGCCGAGTTTTCACTAAATGTGGTTTCAAAACCTTAAACTTGAGTCAATCTTAACTCAAGCTTAGGATTAAAAGGATCGACTCAATATATACTCGAAATCTGACTCAGCGTTTTTGGAGTGCCATTATAACTAAGCCACTGCGTCCATTACGCAAGCCATTTGTTGACCCTGCTCATATTTTGAAATTTAAGAGAGACACATGCTTGTTTTATGACATGGTGGAACCGCGGAATCTCAGATATATACACTGAATGGAAATATGAAGACAAAATAAATAATTTCCAGAGTATTCACGGTAAAGATAATCCATATCATTATATATATACTATTAAAATTCAAACGAGAACTAAACTTGGTATAACGGTCCAGAAAAGGGCTTATGCCATTCCCGTAGCTTATCACGTCAGTTTTTCCAAGTTACTGTGGCCATATTAATTTTTGTCCAAGCCAGAGCCTATGATTATCTAAGGATTGCGCTCACAATTTCACATTAAAATTTTTGTTCAACGGTACTACTGCCAATTCTTCTTCACTTGTTATAGTGGAGAACCTATCGTGATCCTAAAAAATACAATCGAATGCCGTGCCAGTATTAACTAAGATCGAAAAACAATCAAAAGTGTAAATCCAAGGACTATTTTCCAAGCTACATATCTCGAGCAAACGATAGTCATGTGAAGCGAGGCATACTTGTTTATGATAAACATTTTTCCATCACTGGAAATCGCCAAAACGGCTAATCCAAACCTAATCTGGAACGCAAAAATGCAAACCTATAAACCCTTCAACAGTACAGACTTACTTTTTCCTCGGTATTTTCCATTTCAATGTTGACAGTATCGTCGTTGCACTGGCACTGCTTTGAGGTAGTTGTACTTGTTCGGTACATTTAATAATGTTTGAGCAATCCGCTTAGCTGCACAATATTTAAAGCCGTAATCACAAGCAGAAAATCTTACACATTCAAAGGTCTTGTTATTCACAGCTTCAAGCCACCGTAGGCCTTTGTTACTCGCGTGGGGTAATATTTAGCCCACTGTATATTTTATTACTGTGACAAACCAATATGACGTAACTGAATGCTGCTATTTTATGTATTCCTCCTTACAGTGCTGTTTGTGAAACAGGAACCTCGCCTAAGGTTCATCTGCCGGTTCATAGCTACGAACCATAACTGTGGTATATATTATTCCACGCGAGCGATAATGTGAGGATATATAGTGCACCTTCCTTTGTCTAATGCCGCTGCCTTAGCAAGGCCAAGGTTATAAAGGTCTCAAACGCATCGGTTATTGGCACAAATTCATATGAGGGGAGGAAACGTCATGAACCCCGCTGTACACGGAAAATATGGGAAAGGTGGGTCAGCCTTACTGCCTGTGAGCAGGTTTAAGGGTACACCCTTCAACGGGGGCCTTAATCCGAATAACGCGCGGACCAGAATTATAGGGGCCAGTTCGAACACCCTGGTAGGCCCACATGCGGCGTACGAAGCTAACCGGATGCCTTAAATCAACTTCAGGTTCACCCGCGAAACCGAGCCCGTAAGGACATTAGAATGAATTAAGATGGCGAGGTTAGGTTCCTTAGGGCCAGAAATAAGATGGCGTTTGACGGAATAGTTTGAGTATATAAACTGAACCAAGGACTAACATAATGTATTGCTTAATAAATGTTGAACTTGTTTGAAGAAGTCATAATATAGCACACACGAACAATATTATTTTTTACAGTTTCTCTAGTAGTTTCAGTTTCATTTGATTGGGGTATCAGTGCCATTGTTAGGAAGATAAGCTTAGTTTTTTCACTATTGTGTTATATATCTTTTATTCATTGCTGCCCGTGGTCACGTTTTCTTTGTTTATGTCGACAGTAAAACGCGTATGCCTAATAAAACATTTAGAGTATTGTTGTCGTTATAAACTGATAGCGTATATAGTTTCTCTTTCTCTAATGCTAGACTATGATTCTATTGTTTGAAAGGTGGCTTTACTGTCTTTTATTATAAATAGGATCAGAAGCAGTGCAATATGTCTTTATTGAGGTATATAAAAGCAACTTTTAACCATTTTTTGCTGAAATTAGTCAAATTCTTAACTTCGGAAAAGGATTTTTGTAAAACAATTTTTTTAATATTTTATGTCTGCTGGGATGTTTTTACGGGGGGGAAGACAAAAATTTGTCAGGGGACCCCAATGGGGTGCCGTTCTCTGACACGGGGCACCGAAACATGTCTGTTCCCACATATTTGTAAAGATGATTTGGAACATTGCAGTTTATGGTGCCACGGACACCATTTGGGTTTTCTATTCCAACCGATCTTACACGAATGGTATTGCGCGTTACATGCAGTATTTACTTAATCTAGCAAAACAACGTTTGCCCAGACCAAATTAATTCATAAACTTTATTGAAACATTGTTTTCATTTCTTTTTCTCCCCTGAAACATTATAAATATCAGCCAAACTTCGGTAATGCATAGAAACTCGTAGCTTGTGTGTAAATATCGCCATAGGACATACGCGATGGCTCTCTATGAAAATGGCTGCTAGCAAAGTTAAGCAAAGCGGCTAACAGCCTAGCAAGAAAATGAGGTTTCAGTAGTGGTGACAACATGCACGTTTCATTATCTGGACCTACGATGCATTCGTTGCTTTCCGTTTATTGTACTTATTTGCACAGTATTGTATGTCTTTGTAGATACGTTTTCGCTTTACGGACGATGGCTGTCATGCTGACAGCTTAGATTTTATCTGTAAGCGGATAAGTAATTTGCACTGTAATCAGATGTGTTTTTGTCCATGCTTTGCGATTTGGCAGAAATAAAAACAAATCGTTCCCGAATAGTTAGTGAATTAATGCGAATATTTCGCAGTCATTTTGGACTGTTTTGAGGGAAGCTTTTCATTTCTGTAGAGATTTGTTTACAAGTTATTAAGCCGCTTGTCTGTTAGTTCATAGTATATTAAATTTCTTCACTTGATTATGAACAGAATAGCTTGGATGACGCATGAAGTCTGTATAACGTATATAAATTAATGGTAATTTTAGTAACCGGCAGCTTACTATTTCTTTTTATTTTTTCGGCGTTTTCATGTAATAGCTAAGCTACTCGAAGGGCCAAAATTGTATCTGCAAAGTGGAATTTTGTAACTTAAACGATTTTTGTCATGAAAATTAAATTTTAGGATAGGATAAAATGAAATTAAATTCAGATAAATTGACAATTTTAATAACCAGATGGATTGCGAACTTGGCCGTTATTGAGACTATAGTGTATAAAATAGACAATAGGTATAATAATGTTTTTAAAAATTGCTATAGAGGTTGGCTTCAAAACTGTTTTATGAAAGGAAGTTATTGCAAATCGAACGAGCTAAAAAGCGCGCAGCATTCGAACGATTCGCTAATTGATTCAATGTCTTGCGTAGACTACGGGCCAAATTTTAAATTTGTTTTTTTTTATTTTTATTGCTTTAAGTATATATATGTAGTTTAAACAGCGTTACCATATCCTTGTTTGGGATCACCTTTTTACACTTGCTACAGTATTATGCTGCCATTAGTGTTAAACATCAATTATAAATGTTTAAACAAAGCATATTTTAGCCTCAACATGCGGATGGAATGACGCATTACTTTCTTGTGCGAACTTTTTTGTCTCACAATGCCTTGTTGCCATTATATATAATATATATCAAACAAAAATATACAGAACCCGCCACAGATGGTGGATGATGGTCGATTATTGTTACGTCCGTAGTGACTTCGGGCGCGTACTATATAGTATGTGTACTTTTATGTATTTATTGTATATATGTGTTCATTTATACATTGTATGTGTACTTTCTTATATATATTTATTATATGTGTACTTTTATATATTTATTGTATATATGTGTATTTTCATATGCTAATGTGTGTGTACTTTTATATATTTATTGTATATATTGCCTTTATAACAACATACCTCCAGCTTTTGATGCATCACAAATCGGAAATATCTGCAACTAGCTACATTGTTAGTCTACGTTCGTTCAAGCAAGATTATTTTCAACGGTCATACAGAATCCATCTTCATGAAAGTACTACCGTCTTTAAGAATTCCCTATAGTATTATACATGGAGCGGTATATACTGTCTATTTGTAACAGTCCGGTTTTAATCAGAATTGACAGAAATTCTGACGATACATATAGTCGGTTTGTTCTATATCATATTATATGTGTCCCGAAGCAACATCTTCAGAACTACGGTATTGCTATAGTTAGGAATTTGGACATGCACAGTCTTCCATAAGCTAGGAGAAGTACTTATACCCATCAAGTGTGTTTATTAGCTACTACGTATTGTATCTGCTAGCTATCCAGTATTTAAACCAACGGTATTAAAGTTGGATGGTATTCCTAATAAAGACTAGCTATATAGCGGAGGATGAGTGTCTTGTATGTTTGGTTAAACTTTTTGGAGTTTTTTTACCAGTGTATAATATATGCGACTAAGTAACTATATATTGACAAATATGTTTTGCCAAATATGCGTTTCGGACCCGAGCTTTATAATCGCATTTATAATAGGCAGATAACTACAAGATGCAAGATGAACTGCGCTATCTGGTAATTTGTTTGAATTGCCTTAATATTTGACGCATTACATAATGATTACATAAGACTGAATCTGTAAACGGGTACACTATGAAGGAAATTCTTTTTCATAAACCGTAGAATAAAAAATTTGCCGAGAATCTGTCACCACAGTGATGACTTAATGACGGAGGCAGAGACAAAAAGAATTTTTTGGTCATTCAATCGCTATTTGAGGTCGTCTACCGTCTACATGGTATGAGGCATGTATTTCTTCCTCAGACCAGGTGCTCGCCGTTCATGGCCCCAGGTCCTCCAACTAAGTTTATGGGCTGCTAAAAACATAACTAAACTTTGCCCATGGGGCTAAAAAGATGCTAATTTTCGTTGTTATAATCAAAAAAATCGCCAAATTTTTCCCTTTGCGGCTAAAATCAAATTTCTCCATCCTTTGCAGCCAGTCACTTTTTTGACAGATTCAGTGCCTTACCTCCTGTTCAGCTAAGCCCCCAGGTAAAATGGGAAGAATCGCCCTCTCGTTTTTAAAATTTCCTCCAGTTCCGAACTGGTGGGATCCAGCTCATAGCCCCAGATATAATGTTGCTAGTTTGGAGAAGCCAGGCCATTGGCGCTCGCGAATTTGTAATCAACTAGGTACCTATCATTATGATCAAACTACTTTTTGGCAAACACGCACAAAACCGTAAGAAAGATTTTTATCGAACTCGTTCGAAACTACTAGCCACAAGTTTAATATTCATGGCTATTGTCCAAATCCTGGCCAGCAACATTGAATTGTGTTCTTTACGGATAGTATTACGATTGCATACGTCCGTCCGGCCATTTTTTTGTAAATATGGAATGAAGATATTCCCATTGGATTTTCTGGCATATGATAATCTATAGTCTTTTTAGGTAACCATAATTTTCCCGTATTTTTTATTTTGCCGATTTATGCTGTCACCAAACTTTGTTGATGTCTTCAAAATTTTTTTGCTGCTCGGGGGAGTTGAGACTTAATGAGAGCTATATATACCGTTTTGAGCTAATTCTTAAAAACTATATGATAACTGTAAAGGTGTTCGAGGTTTGTGACTACAGTAAGATGATTGATTTGGATGTATCTGTGACCGATATAATATCTTTTCTGCTACGATACATTATTCTCTGGACCGTCACCTGTTGAATCATGCCAGATTTGTAGTTTTAATATAATGCTATAATTTGTTAAACTTATAAAGGTATTCGATGTTTCTGAAAATGACAAGATATTTCGTTTGACCGTATCTGTAACCACTGTACATACCCTTTTTGTTTTTTACCTTATGTCCGGGGACCCTTTAACCATGTCTGATTTCGTTGTTTTCGATGTGTTGCCATAATTTGTAACATCAGCGGATATAAGGGTTTTCGACGTAGTTGAAAACGATGAGAAAACCATGAATATCTGTGACCGATACATGTTTTGCCCTGAAGGAGTTCTCTGTGAAGCATCCATGATTTTGTGTTTTTAAATGTATTGGTATATATAATTTGTTAAATCAGCGATTATAAAAGTTTTCCTGTTGCTTGCTGAAAACAATGAAGTGATTGTTCATATTTCAGTGATTGAAGATATTTAATTGCACCTGATGTATATAATGTTGTGACTTGGTACAGTCTGAACATGCTTGACTGGTGGATTTAGGCTATTGCTATAATTTAAAGGTTATCGAGGTTGTTGAAAATGCGCGGTGACTTCTTTGACTGGGTTTGTGCACAATATACCCTTTTTGCAGGGAGCAACCGGAATTCTGGTTCTGGCAAACGACAGAGGCTGTTGAAAATGTGCGGTGATTCATTTGACTGTGTTTTTGCACAGTATACCCTTTTTGCAGGGAGCAACCGGAATTCAGGTTCCGGCGAAATACGGGTCGGGATACTGATTCCAATTCCGGCTAATTTTTGCGAGAATTGAATTTTCGGTTTGATGTCTTAGATAAATGCATAGCGTAACTTGTTATAAATTTTTTTTCATTTCTTATTTATAATTAGCAAACAAACTAAACCATAGGTGTAGCACTATTGTTGGTGCTATTTATATAACATAAAAACAAAATATTTTCTTTTTCTGTCTATTAAACAACGTATACTCAACAGCTTAGAAGCACTAAGAGATAAAGATCAACATATATGTATTTATAATTTTCGATGTACTCCTTAGTTTAGAATTTCTTAGCTATACCATTGGTCAGTGTTTCCTGCTTTGTACATATCATGCGACAACCCACTACCAATTGTGTCCTTATCAAATATGTCTTATATGCTGGTGAGACTGGAGCTTAAAACAATTTTGAGTATTTCGCTTTGCTGAAAATTGTCTAGTACTAGTAATTAGTCGATGATGGGAAACGGTCAATTTTGGACAGTCTGGATTCGGCATCTAATTCAAGCTGAAATTGACTTTCCACAGCGCGCGTCAAAGGCACGAATAAGCAATAGGGATAAGGAGATGTGGCACAAAATTGAGTCCCAAAAAGGCTCATTTTTAACCTATTTAAGATAATACTAAAAATTATATTCTCACTATAAAGGTGTCTGATGCTCCTAAAACAAAGAGAAATTGAAATGACAATAAATCTTTAACCGATGTACAGTTTTTGTAATAGCACTGCACCCCTGGGACCACCACCGTCCCGCTTAAACTGTGCATTATTTTGTGCTTTCCAAACTAATGTTTTTCATTGCATCTGCGATTATAACAGTTTTCAATGATGCTAAAAATGATTGAGTGATTCATTTGAACGTTTCTGTGACCGATCCACCCGTTTCAGAATGATACTGCATCCCTTGGACCTTGTCAGAACTAGGCAACTGGTTTCATGATAGTCAATCTTGATGCAAGAGTTAGTTGCGTCTGTGATTATAAAGGGTTTCGAGGCTGCTGAAAACCCTAGAGTAATTAATTTGGACGTATCTATAACCGATAATAAAATTATTTGTTCAGCGATGATCTCAGCTACTCAGCTTGAGGATCTTTATGACGAGTATGTATGGTGAAACAGCATATTCTGTAGCTTCATATTTTGTTGCTTCCATTACACCGTTATAGGCATATGAAGAAGTAGCACGACAGAGGACAACCCTGTGGTTTAATGATTGCAAAAACGTGTTGCAATTGTATATAGCATTTGGACCAGTAGAGCAAATATCTGATCTAAAATGCATTATTGAGGCGTTATGCAGATTTTGCACAAAACTAAATGACGCACATGTCAGAACTTGCTAGCAATATTTTGTCATATTTCAGGTTTTAGCTTAAACGATTCGCCTGTCGGACTTGCTGCTTATATCTTGGAAAAATTCTCTACATGGACAAATCCTGCGTATATTTCACTATCTGGTAAGTGTAGTCAGTGGTACAATTATTAATATGCAGTGCGTGAGTGAACTCGAGCTACGATAAGCTGGGTTGTTTTGTCAAGTCAGATTACTATCATAAAACTGACGACATTACACAAATGATGGGTTTCATTTAGGTACTCTGCCACTGTTTTCGATACAGAAAAATGTAGACGCTGTTCGTGGTCACTAATATGTACGTGTTAGCATCGACAAACTACGTCCACTTGAGATGCAGCCGTACCTCCTGCTTATTGATCGCCACATTTGATGGAATCACGCTAGACGCAAATTGACGCTCCTAGCCGGCCAAGTACTTAAGATTTCGCTCATGCGTGACATCGCTTTAGCATAATTATTATAGTTTGCGCGATGGGTAATAGTTTATCGCGCTACTTTGTGGCAGTCTCGTTTTTTTGGTTGTATATATTTCAACCAAGAATTTATAATGCCATTTTGTGTATTTATCATGTAGGCAACATTTCTGTTTTCATGGTGGTATAATACCATTGTGTTGTTTTGTGGTTGCGTTGCTTTTATAAAATAGTCTTTTATTTCGTGCCGGCTAAAACGCAGCGGGCTTATTTTGATAGGTCTTGTGTTTGCCTACCGCTGCCTGGCTCAGCCAGTTGCAGTTGTCTTAGGTTCTGGTAATGATGTATGTATCTAGCTGGTAATAAATAAAACTACACAATTTTGTTGTTTTTGGGTAAACCGCTTAGCTATGTATGTAGCAACTTTGTGATGCAATGTTTGACCGTGAGTGCTTGGACATTTTTGTTTCATATACCATAAAAATCATTTCGAGATATACAATAAATTACAAAAAGTGAACGGAACAAATTGGGGTGATTTTAAAATTTGCATAAAATTAACTAATTACTTAATTTACTAATTCGCATATACGGCCAAGTTTTAGAGCTTCACAATTAACATATTCGTGATCAGCGACAGAAAACCACCGTGTTCAATTTTTTTCTCATTTCTGAGCACTTTGAAAATTTTCAAAGAATTAACTAACCAATTGCATGTTTTTAGCATACTCTAATAGTAATAAACACCATATTCGTAATCAGCACGGCGACATGTAGTATACGCACTAAAATAATAGCTTTACAATAATTCATTGAAAAATAAGCAATTTATGTTTGAAAATGCCAAAAATAGGCTAACACGCTTAACTAATTTTTATTAATAATTAACTAAAACAAATTTTGACAAGTTATTTGTCTTGCACCTGACGGATATTAGGCCTTTCAAAAAATGTTTTTACAATCGGCCCAGCGGTTATAGAGGTGTTCAATGGACGGACATACGGTGTCGATTTTCCCCTTTGAATAAAACAAAAACGCTTCGCTCCGCTCAATAAATTACTTTGTTTCGTTCATGTAATGTCAAGAATTCTGTGTAGGTTTGACGTACTCTTAGTTCATAGTACCCTATAACACCCGATTAACGTAATAAAATATTTGTTTTTTTGTTATTCCGCATGACAAAACGTGTAGCAATATAGGGGTGGACGTTTTGCCGTCCACAAACTGCTGCTTATTTGCAGCAGACTGTCTCAGAATACGGGCCTACTAAACGGCGAGCTGTGTTAAGTGAAGATTATTATAGCCTTTAAGAAGTTATCAGCTAAACGTGATTCCATTTCACTTCATGGATTGAACTTCACAGAGAATTACGTCCACTGCTATTTACAGCGAGGTCGTAGGAAAACACTACGCTGTCACCACCAACGAGTTGCTTAGGTTCTTGCTCAGTCAATATCAACTAAGTAACAGCAGCACAGTTTCCATTTCAACATAAATATAATTTGTGCTGTCTTTTCATAAAAGATCTGTATAGACAGTGAAAAAAAATTTTGTTCTGCCTGCTACTCACATGTAACTCCTGGGCATAAGAATATAAATGATAGGGGTCGATAGACTACACCACTAAAGATCGGACCCCCTCCGCACTCAAGCCAAATCCGCACCCCGCTGCCGCCGCACGCTGTAACTCCCCCGCGTGCAAAATTTTAGCAAAAATAGAGACAATTCGAAAAAGTTTATCGCAAATTGGCATCAACTGGCGGAAATTGTAGCAAAATTATTAAAAATTGTTGGTTCCTAAATATTGAACTCCCTGGCCTACCTCCCCTGAGGTCTTCTATCCCCCATAAGCAGACGGGCCTTCGCCACCTATGGTATACGGTAATTGCCAGAAATGAGTGCTGTTCCTTCAAAAAATTAATTTTGTTCGAAATATGTTCGAAACTTATTCGAAATTTTGGCTCGATTTTTTTTAATTTGTTCGACAACTGTTCGAATTTTTTTCGAAAATATTTGAGCGTTGTTTGAGAATAAATAAATTATGTTCGATTTCTCTTCGATGTTCGTTCATTCTAAAGGTGCCACTGATTCCTGGTGAGTACTGTAATATAGATTAGCTGCATATTGTCTTAATATTTCCCATTATATTGTTTTCTACAGCATGTGTGGCTAGGTCTACTACGTCCTTGATACGGACGCGTGCTAATCCATTAATCTTTTCACAGTCTCGAAACAACGGACATGAGAACGTGCGATAGTAGCATGTCTGTAAATTTATTATCAACAACACTTATTAAAATTGTGGACATTGTCTTATAGTTCGCAATTTAACTTAATGAAATTTGTGCGATAATCTAGCTTTAAACCATAGCCCAGTTGTTACAAAAGTAAACATACGCTTCGAATAATGTAGAGCCGAATACACTACACGACCCATATCGACATTGTTACCCAACAGGAGCACACTGAAATTTGTATTTAACAATACAAACATTGTAATCCCGTTCCTGGAGTAACATTACCCTCATTGATTTGATTTGTGAAGCTTTATATGTCGTTTTTAAGGCTTTAACCTCAATTTCATTTACTTTAATCTTTATTTTTACACAGTTTCTTATTCTAATTGTTGACACGGAGTCTCTGAGATAAAATTATTTTATTATTATATTTCATTTGATTCTAATTTTTTAACACAGTTTTCGGGTCATATTCATTTACTTTGATTGTGCATTACGTTCATAAATAAAAGATTTTTTTCACGAATCGTGAGATCAGTTCAAGAAAAAATGCTATTCACGAATTTAGCAAAAAAATTTGCGTTTATTTCTCTGCGAGACTGTAGTTTTGGACACAGAGTTTATGAGATCTAATTCAATTAATTTGATTTTAGTTTTTGATGCAGAGTTTTCGAGGTCAAATTCATTTATTGCCTCCGGTATTATAGAATGACATTGCAAGACACTATAGTCTCTGTGCCATCAAAAAGAGGCGTAAACAAACTTTCTATATTTGATCTCCAGATGTACCAGTTAGTTTTATACACATGCACAGTTTTATCTTAACTTCGTGCATTTGCACTGCTACACAGCCGATTGCTTTTATAGTTACATTAGACTGATTGTTTTCTTGTACAAAAACCATTTATGTGATTACGTGGTTGTCAAATTTGGGCGTGCGGCGCCTGCAGCGTTTAGTTATATTTGGAAATCCAACAAGAAGCCGGTCTATTAAAAAGCAAATGTTGGGCTCACACATCGTGTTCGGTTGTCTGTTTTATCCAAGTGGGACGGTGCTCCAGTGTTGTACAGTATCACTAATAGTCGTTTTTTGTTCTAAATTTAGCTGCGCCACCGAATTTCGGCTTTAAGTATAATTGATTTTAGGTTACTTAGTTTGAGCACAGTTCGCGTAGTAAATGTTCGGCTTTATGTGGCAAAAAATTTATCGATATCGTGGTTTAAAAGAAACAGGATTGTTCGACGTACAAATCGGTTGATGCTGAATCCAGTATAGCATAAGTGCACAGTATGTTTTTGCTTGAAACAAAGTACATACTAATGTCGTTGTTTCGAGGTGTAATACTGGTGTGCCTAGATGTTATGTTGTTCTCGGCTATGCGTAACTAACTACATACTATATACAGTTTCAACAATTCAAGCAAACTTACCATACCCTACTGAGTTGTACTTACAGCATAGAGTAGATTTTCGGAGTTGCTCAATTAATAGTAAGACAAACGAAAGTTGCTAATTATAATTTTGAAAGTTTTGGTATCTCTGGGTGCTTGAAGCACAAATGAAGATTCTTGTGGTTTTAAAATGTGGCGAAAATGGCTGCCTCGATACGCATAATGTCACAGTGCTATGCTATTACTTTTAGAGACTAAATGGTCTCGTAAAGCGTAGATTAAAATCTCAGGATACAATAGTAATTGGCCGTAGCCTAACCGCAACCGCTTCGATTCTTGTCGCTTCACTGTTTGCTAGTTTAATTTATTTACAGCGGTGTGGGAAATCCTGATAAATCATTTACGAGTGTTTTGTACAATTACTCAGAAAACCATTTTCAGCACGTTTCAGAAGATTTATTCTAGTTGTATTTCTAGCTATATTGTTGTATAGTAATCCAACAGCTCAAAACAATATTTAAGGAACCGAAATTATTGATGTAAAAATAAGTCAACTGTTTCAGGCAAAGCACGCTGCTATATCATTGTATACAGGTGCTCTTCTGTTTCATGCAGTGATTTTGCTTTATAACGTTCAAGCAGTCACGCTGAAGAACCAAACTACTTCATACATAGTGTTTTGACAACTTAAGTGAACCGCGACATTTAGCTTTTGTCAGAACCGTTGTAGGTTCATATTGATTAAATGAAGTAGATTGTCTCCTTTGATTACTCTCTGTATGTGGCAGAAAAAGTTTAGTAATAGTTGTCTAAAATTAAAAGCAATTTTTTAAAATAAATAATCGTAGTGTACTTTCCGGTATTTTAATAAGGCTATAGGCGCAAGAAACACGTATATATTCTGCTGCTAAGAAACAATATATTTTGCTAAAGAAAGGTCTTTGTTGCTAGCACGTGTCGGCGTATTGTTAGTAATTTGGTGGAGTAAAACTTCGAGTTCAAAGTCGGCAAGGACTTTAATTTAATTTTTACACATTTTGAAGTATTTTTTACGTCGCTCTGGAAACGATTGGTCTTGATTTTCGTACAATGTACAACGCTATTAGTGTAGAATTGTTCCAAAATTGACTTTATCTTAAACACCGATCGTTTTATTCATTCTTCTAAACAGGAAACAAATTGGACCGAACCTATTATCGAGCCGGAGGTTTCGTGTTAGATTTCAAATTTCAATTCTTCAAGTTTGATTTCGCAACATAAACAATAATAACCTTAGGTTACTGTTGAACATGTGACAATATGACATTTTTTTCAGATTTTGGTTACTTTAATACTTAAATTATTTTAAAATGTCAACATTTCAAACATTGGCTTTTAGTATATATGAAGCTTTCCTTATAGCAAATAATGGTCTTAAATGAGCCAACAGTCGACGCTTTATCGCTTAAATGGTTACTTGCTATGGGCATGGGCCGTTCGGATACTGCGTATGTCGCCTGTAGTTGCAGGGTAGCCTCAACTTTAAGTATCTATGACTGGAGTAGACATTTTACTTGTTTATTGTACTAGACAAAGTATCTATGACTGGAGTAGACAAAGTATCTATGACTGGAGTAGACATTTTACTTGTTTATTGTACTAGACAAATTATTTGTTACTACTAATGCTTAGTCGGCAAGAAATGCCAAAATATAATAACAAACATAATGTCTGCAACTAATTGAGGATTTTTAAATAATGTTAATACATTTTTGAAGATGGCGGCTTACGTCGGCACTGGTCACTTGATGAGCTGTTGACAAATGTAATGATATATTGGACGACTGGCAGCATCGCTACGTCGCAGCGATTTTACAAGGAAACGCTAATGCAGGACAATATGTGGGATTTTGATTCGTAAGTTAAAAGTTTGGTGAAGAAAATATTTGAAGGAACGATTTGGGATTGTGTCGACATAGCATAAATAAAATAATAGTAACTATAGAGCAATATTTTAATCATTTTGTAAATGAAGTATAAACTAGAAGCCATGGTGGGATAGTGTTTTCTGCAGTGGCAGTTTTAAAATCACATCGCGAGCAAACATTCCTGCGCATTTGTGTATAGAATTATATATCTGTTGATTGATTAATGCTGCTGTAGGACATTCTATCGCTCATCTACAGCATAAAATGTAGCAGTACTGACGCAGACGCGTACATACATCGATACACACGCATAAATAATATGATGTGATATTAATATATAATATTATATCGTTTGAATTTTAAATCCCCACCTATTGATCTCTTTCTGAACTTAAAGTCAGTCTTGACACCGACAGTCCCGTACCGGCAGAAGCCCGTTTTGAATGTTTAATATTACTTGTAACTATGGCTATTCTGAACTACTATATTCACTAAAATTTTGGGCAGTATTGATTTATTTGAGTTTCTTGGGGACATATTTACAGCGGAGCGAAATTTTCGTAACATGTAGAATTTAGTTCATTTGTCCGTACGCATCTAAATTTATGGCGTAGGATTTGGTATGAAGGTTTTCAGTTACACATTAACTTAGTAACTTTTATAGGTTTCTGAACCTCTGTAAAAGTTTCAGGGAGACGTATTATATACACTATAGTAATGTTTATAAGAAACGTGACCATCACTTGCGAAATATTTCTAAACCACGGGATCATTATTTATTCCTTCCTGTATTAGCCAAAATCACTGTAACTTGTCAAATCTAACAATAATACTACTTTCACGCAGAATACGAATTTAAGAACCCATAGCTCCACCTTAGGTTTTGTAGCGCTTGTAAGCTTACAGTCTACATACTGTTGCCTTCACCGTATTCAGCAACAGCAAAAAAACTAAAAAGATTCATAATTCTATATACAGTACCCGCCAAAAATGACTATCGCTCGCTCGCTCGCGACTGGCTCAACACTCGCTCGGAACTCGCTCGAAATAAAATTCTTCTAAAAATAGAATTTTCTATTAATTTAAATAGTTTTGAAAACTCGAGCGAGCCAATCGCTCGTGGCTCGCTCGAAATGCGACGGTCATTTTTGGCGAGTACAGTAAGTAGACTTGATACAGTAAAACTAAGATGAAAATATGCCAAAATTTAACAAATTTTGCCATCAAATTTGAGCTCGTTAGCATTTCTCAGCGTCCTTTAAGGATAGCCACATATCCGTGGCGCGGTTAGTCTGCAAATAACTCTGTCAACTTAATAATGCGCGCCAATCTGTGGTTTAAATATTATCAGGTCGTTCAGATTTTCAAAATGCCACTTTCTCAAAAACTAGGCTCATAACTTCAAAACATTTTTATTTGAAAAATTCAAGGTCTCGGTGAAACGGCCGTGGTTTCTATTTTGGTTCTGGACGCCAGCGACAGTCACTACAAACTAAAATGTCGGAGGCCACGTTTCAGCATTGACATTTCATCGAGAGACTGAAATGCCGCGAACACGAAGCTGGAGTTAGATGTCAAATAGAAAAATTATGTTAAAACATACAGTTATCATTAAACCACAAAACCTATAGTATTATGTCGGAGGCTACGTTTCAGCATTAACATTTTTAGAAAGCGACTGAAATACCGCAAACATGAAGCTACAGCTATATGTCAAATAGAAAAATTATGCGAAAACCTGTAGTTATCCCCGGGTTGTGAATACTTAATATCTAACAGACAGAAAAGATTTAATAGACCTCTGTTGACTTTGCTCGCTTTGTTTTAATAATGCCTTGCTATGTCGGTATGTGGTGTAATCGGTTGGTTTCACCGGCAGCTGGCTTTATCTTCTATTAAAACATGTCTTTGTGCTAACATATAGCCTTTTGTTGCTGAGATTGTAACTTACAATACTTTGTATATACTTATTTGTTTTAATTTTGCTGTTTTTGTATAACTATGTTGTATCAGGAATTTTTAGCGCTCCTATTACGGTACCGACTGGAGTTGCTGTTTGTCCGCACGAGCTCGTTCGGTTTCCTCGGTCGTTTCTTGCCAACAAGTATACGAACATTACTCAGTACACCGATATGCGACGCTGTGGTCATTTTGCTGCTTTCGAGGAGCCGAAATTGCTTGCCGACGATATATTTTCTTTCGTTGCTCAAATTGTTGCTCCTCCAAGTACCGAATAATCAGGGATTTACCAGCAAGCAAAATTATTATTATCATGGACGAATCGGATTCCT
>JASANE010008619.1:0-68737 GCA_030248225.1 Trileptium ribeirensis
TCGTAAGCTCGAAATTTTCGCCTGTATGTTACGATGGCGATTTTGTCGCCATCCAATCGTCGTCGTTCGGGCAACGCCCATTTTTCTTGGGTTTTAGTTCAGTGTCCAATTGGGGACACTTCCGGAAAATTGAATCTTGACGGCTACCGTAAACCGTCGATGTCCTTAAAGAGAGTCGGCTTCAATTAAATTTGCCGACTTAAAGTTTGAATCTTCCGAGTAGTCGGAAGTTGACCATCTGTGATTTTTGTCCAAATTTTCCCAAGAAAAGTAGATTTTAAAGTCTTTATTTCCCGTCCTCATCGCCGGATGTCCAGCGAAATTGGATTCTACACTCACAATGTTCGAACAATTTTCGGTCCCAACTTAACTTAAACTATTACGACTACTTTCGGGACACGCAACTTCCTACTTCAGCCCAATTAGCGTGCCGATCTGTTTGAATTTGGATTGTCCAACCCTCCCAACTCGTCCTAACTCGGCGGCGATCGACTTAGTCTTTGTTGTCCTCGACTTGCCGCCATCCTAATTAAGCTAAATCGAACTTAGCAGATGACCCTCGTACGCGAGGACATCCAAAAACTTCGAGAAAAATCGAGCTAGTTCGAAATTTCCATGCGAGTGCCTCGCGTTCAAACGGCTCGCCGGGGGGGGAACCGGCGACGGGAGAGACGTCCGTCTCGAGGCCAGAGACGGGGCTAACCTTAACGTACTCCTAATTGCTCAGGGGCCCTGCTCCAAGGCCCCTAGGGTCCGCGGGAAGGCCCTAAACGCCCCCCCCCGTTCGTCCTATCCGTTCATCTTTTGTCCGTCCGTAAAACTCTGAAATTTTATCGAGTTTTAGTACGTGGTGTCCTCGTTCGTCCGTTTTTTCGGTGTCCTTATATATGGTTATATACATATATATATATATATATATCATAAATACACACGAACACATATACAAACATACACAATACACACTAGACATACTGGCGTCCTGAGCGACAGAAAGGTCGCTCAGGATAAATACATACTCAGAGCACATCAAACACAACAACAACGAAACGACAAAGAAGAAAACCGACCAGAAACGTCGGTTAGAGAGAGAACGAGGACAAAAGCGAAAGGACAGCGAGGACACGAGGCGGGTGTGGGAAGGGAAGCGGGACAAGGGGAATCCGGGGGAATTTTCGAAGGGCTGGCGCCAAATTTGGTCTCAGGACGGAAAACGGGGTCGATTGATACCAAACACGAGGGGGTTAGGCGTAATAGCGGGCCGGAACCCACTTATGGGTTCTGATGTGTATTAGTATGGGGGCGTTTAGCGGGCTCTCCTGCGTTAACTGTTAGGCGGAGCGACGCCCGCCAGGTATCGTTGGACTCACCGTCCAACGGCGGTTCGAACAAGGGGTAATATCGCCACTGGTGCGGTAGGAGTAAAAACGGTACTAAAATTGGTGCGGTTAGAGAGAGTCGTGGCTACAATGGGGGCGCATTTGTTGGTCGTACGGTTAACGGGGCGGCGGAGCGAGACCCGCCGGGTATTTTTGGAAATGTCTCATCGAGACGAATCTAATGAGGGGCGATTTGGCCATTTTAGAGCGGAGTGAAAAATCTCGAATTGTCGGCGCCCATCAGCAGATGTCAACAGCTTTCTAGGCATCTTCGCGTGGCTGTCGCGGGTCAGCGGGGATTCGGGCGGAGGTTCAAAGCATATGGTTGGATTCAACTAGACACAGTGAACAAAACGAGGGGTCGCATGCGCCGGTTCCGACGCGGGGTACGGCGACAGGAATGTCGGAAAGTGGGGTCTTGTATTGGTTGCATACTGCAATGGGCGGCAGAAACAGGGCGGTTTTGCCTAATAAGTTGTCCACAGGGCACACACATAAATAGATACATGTATACATTTTATATATGATATGTCCTAATTACATGGAAAGTGACAGTCCGGGTTCCACGTCGACAATCCTACCTAGCGTAAGTAGCGATTGTCTCTACGTATTACAGGCGAAGTTCTGGCGTCGTCCGGAGGGCGGTTTTGGATGTCCATTTGCAATTCCCAATGTGTTCTACCAGCCTATTCTGGTTATTTTTCCGGATCAGGCTACCGTAGACGGTGGCGGGCCTTCGAATGAACCCGGCATCCGTCGTCCCTTATGGTTGCAAGCTACCAAAGCGTGATTTCCGCTTATTCTGTCTTGTTGTTTTCCGTAACCATTACCTAGCATTTTATCGCTAAAACCAAGTAAATTTAATATTTTTGATTTCGGTCTTAACAAACGTGTTTTCTGAACGTGCAGCCAGGGGCCTCCTATTCCCGGACGGTCGTAACCGTCAACCCTATAGCATATAGTGTCGGCTAGTTGGGATTTTCAACCAAGTTCCAGTTTCCGTCGGTGTGGGGCTTTCATCTTCAGTCCTTCAGGGCGGTTGAGGCGGCTCATTTCCTCATAATTTGGTCTGATTGCAACACTCGTCCCTACCGAATTCATAAATTGCAACAATACAAAATGAACGGTTATACAAACGAGACGATTATGCAAACGACACTTTTATACAGAAGAATCCATTAGTACAAATTACACTTTTATGCAAAAGGCTTCATTAATATACTCGACGCTTTTATACAAAATGTTTCAAATACCAACTGTAAACAATACTTCTATACAAAAAGTTTCAGTAATACCAGCAATACTCTTATACAAAAGTTTCAATAATGTACAATACATTTTATACAAAACGTTCGACATTCTTTCAATAATATCAACAATACTTTTATACAAAAGTTTCAATAATGTAAACAATACTTTTATACAAAAAGTTTCATACATATACAACAATACTTTTATACAAAAAGTTTATACATAATGTAAACAATACTTTTATACAAAAACGTCATTTTTATACAAAACTATAAACAATACTTTTATACAAAATTTTATCAAAATGTAACAATACTTTTATACAAAATCTTCCATTATTATAAGCGAATTAATTATGAGCGCTATTTTATACAAAATGATTGTCTGACACAATGCGACCCTTATATATGCAACCAGCTATGTACCAACGCGTCCCAATGCAATTTTGCGCATGAAAGTCCTGAAATGCTCGTGACAGGGTCGGAACGACCCTGTTACATCTCTTATATTTTTAAATGGAAATTTTCGGACTTAGATATACGGGTTGTGAAGTAAAGTTTCTCTGAGACCGATTTGCTAAGATAGCCGGCAACGAGGTCTGGTAACTTGAGACCTCTGCAAAAATTTGGTATGGCTTTTAGTCCGACCTGTTACAGGAGTATCAGCAGGACGTATCCGTTGCTCGGTAATTTGTTGTTTTTTTTTCTGAGGCTGGGCATTTACTTTATTTACTGGGGCTCGATATGGTAATGTTAAATGGTCAATGTTTACGTTGTAGTAAAATTTTCGAAGAGTTCCAAGTGAGTCCTCCTCCCATATTTTTAAGGGGAAAATGGACTTTTTACCTGGGGTTAAAAGATTGAATTGCGTCCTCATGCGCCCCTTGCTGGCTGTACCCGACATAAACTTGCAAGCACAAAGTAATATGATAACATTAACAGGAAACCACGTTATGGTACAACACATGTCAATACATATATAGTACAGTTTGTTGTCACCCTAGGTGCTAAGTCCTTGCCGTATTGGGTCTAACTTCCTTTAGGAGTCCCTCTCGCCTCACGACGGTAGACCTTCCACCCATCTGCGGAGGAAGTCTATATAAGGCTCCGTGACGTGAGGTTCAGCAGGAGGGTTGTCGCTGGGGCCCGTTTCCCAAGCTCCCAATTCCAGTAGTTCCGGTGGGTATTGGGGCATCGCCACTTTCCGTGCCCTGTCTGGAAATTGGCGTTTAATGTCTCGAAATAGCTGAGTAAATTCCTTAGTCCATGTGCTCACGTTGTCTTGTCCAACGTCCCATGTTGGTGGTGGTGGTGCTACGATAGCTCGAGCGTTATCATTTAGGAGGTAATCGAAAGAGCAGATGTGTCGACGCACACGACGCATTACTTTGCTTGGGGTGTCCAAGAGACGACCTTCGAATGGCTTGGATCGAAGGGCGGTCCTATATCCGCCAAGTATTACGATCGTCTCGGTCTGAGGCGTCGCGATGCACGTCGCCAGACGGATCAGGAACTGCATGGTGGCACCGGGCCAGGCGATGGCGAACCATCCCTTCGAAGCGGCCATTTTCACTAGCGGTGCGGCCATATTGTCGCCCAAAATAAGGACCTTGGGCCAGTTGGCAATTCCGTGACGGATGAAGGTCCGTATTTCCTCCAAGAGGCGGCCCATGACGTTATGGCATTGCCGCGGGCGTCGACCGAAGGCGACGTCTTCTGGTCCAAGACCAATTCCCCAAAATGAGTCGGTGCGATTCGCCTCGAGCAATTGGGCATGGCCCGTGGCGAGTAGGACGTTTTGGAATTTTGGTATTTTGAACTTTTCGAGGAGCACCGTTCGCATCAGGTGCGGTAGGGCAGGACGAAGGCGTTCCGTTGTTTCGGGATCGAGGAATTTTGATTTGTTTCTCCGCGAGATGGCTTTGATGTCTCGAGCTCCCAATTTGAGATCGGAGATATCTTGTCTGGCTTGATCCTCGTCGAATAAGTAGGTGACGAGGAGTTGATAGCCTTGCTCCGTCGAGGAGTATTCGATTGGGTATTGTTCGATAGTTTGACCCAACGGAGCCATGTTTGATAATTCTGGCCAACGTGTGCCTTTCGAAAGAAATGTTTCGATGGGAGCGGCGTAGTTGATTGTATAAAATGGCACACGCGGCAACGAATTTTGTTCCATTTTGTTGATTTTCGGTCGAGGTTTCCTGTAATAATATTCATCGCCGTTAGTGGCGGTTCTTGAAGGTCGTTTGGAGCGGGAGCTCGAGTTCTTGGGGTGATGTTTTGGGCTGGTGTTTGTGCTAATATCGTCTTTCCCGAGGTGGCTGTTTTGGAGGTCGGACTACCTCCAGTCCAATGTCTTCAGGTCGTAATTGTCGTTGTCCGTCACTCTCGTCCGGTTCCAAGTCAGGATGTGCGGCTAACATGTCTTCAATGTCCTGGTCATCAAATATGTCCCTGAAAGGTTCGAACATGTCGTGCTGGGCACGAACACTCCTGGCTGGAGGGTTCATGGGCATAACAGGGTCACGATGTCGAGTCGGAGGGGCAAAAGGCACGGTTTGCCTAGCTGGGGCAGGGGGTCGGGGAGCAGGCTCTCGGGGAATCATACGCGGGATTACCACTCTGGCTTCCGGTCCGTGTGGTATATAGTCCGTATACACTCGGCGGCGGTCCCTAGCCTGACGATGTGGTTGGCGCCGAGTGGGTTCGGGAGGCTCAGTCCGGTCCTCGGTCTTCTCACCGAAAGGTCCTAACTCAGGAGATCCCTCACTCTCCTCAGTGGAGGGGTCAAGTTCGAAGTGAGGTCTTCGACTAGGTCCCGGTAAAAGTTGACTCAGGGGTATCTCATCGTCCCAGTCTTCCCAAGTAACGTGCGGTTGAGCTTTGGCGCGTGCGGGTCGAGCTAGAGTCCCTTTTATGGCGGAGGATGCGCTGCGCGGCGGCGCCTTCTTCCTCCCCCGAATAGAAGAACCCTGGGTTGACTCGCCTATGGTCGAAGTGGTCTCGCTAACCGTGGGAACGGCTCGTTTTCGAGATCGTTTGGCTTTGCCGCCCTCCGAAGATTCGGTGGGTCGACGTGACTCTTTGATATCTCTTTCCTTTTCCTCACGTCTCCTAGCCAAACTTTCAACAAATTCTGCCACAATGTCGTCGGCGGCCGTTTGGTCTTCCGAGGGTGGGTGTGGTATGATAGGTCCTGCTAAATATTCCATTAATTCAGTTGCATCCTGAAGTTCTCCTCGAGCACGGGCCTCTTCATCTCTGATTCTCTTCCTTTCTTCCAAGGCCCATTCCCATTCTGCTTGTTGGTTCTGTTTCCTAGTGGTCCAGCGACCAAAGGAAGAAACCTGAGGGGTACCGGTCTCCTGTTCCGGTAGGGGTGATAGCGCAACTGGGGTTATCCAGTGCTGAGGTGGGGTCCTAGTTTTACGTTCCGCGAGAGGTGAGAGTAAGGGTGGGATTGTCCATCGATGCGGCGGTGTTGGGGGTTCCACAGTTTCGGGCGAAGTGTCCTCGGAGTCTACAGAAGGTGCTGGTTCGCGAGCCGGTGTGGGAGCTCTAGCTGGTTTCTGTCGTGGTTTAGGTACGGGTTTTCGAATTGGAGCTGGTCCTATGGGGGCCTGGCTATAAACTGGGACGGATTGTGTAGGTGGTGGTCTAGGAGGTGTCGAGTATGGTGTAGTCCATTCGTCTGGGATATATTCCTCTAGTGTAGCTTCGAATCCTAAAGGCATTAATGGCGTGTGCGGGAGCGGAGTAGGTGGAGCTGAATATGCGTGGCGAGGCTTGGGATGGTGTTGTTCATGCCGTTCCGGGTGTTCACGGTGGAAGTGGTGCGGGGTTAGGGGTTTATCCGAGTCAGTGATTAAACGTTGTGAGCGAGGACTGCGGTAAGTTTGTGTAGCGGCTGCGGCGCGTCTTTGGGCAGGCGTAAGCGGCGAGGTCTGGACGGCGTGTTCTACGGCTGAAGTTGGAGATAGAGCTGGTTCGGGAGTATGGGGCGAGGACTCGTCCGGGTCTTGTGAAGCGAGTAGTTCGACGAGGCCTAAGTCATTGACGTTGAATGGTCGTAACGAGCGGCCATTGCCTGAGCGTGGCAGAGCTAAGGGTCTAGTTGGTTCCTCAGTTCTGACGGATCGCTCTTGTTCCCGTATGGTAACTGGGGCAGTATGTTGTCCGTATTCCGGCGAGAATGAGCCTGGGGGTTTATCAAGCGCGTAAGGCAACTTAGCAGGGTCTTGTGTAGCAAGTTCTTGGGCGATAGCGGGCCATTCAGTGTCCGGAGTTCTATCGGGGTCACAAACAGGCAATCTGTTTTGTTGCGGGGCTCCGGCTGAACCTTGAGTTGGGGCCTGAATGGCTAATCGTTCCACTACGGCACGGTGTATGTCAGCTTGAGCTTGCGTGTATATTATATTAGGATCACCGATCTCCACGCTAGTAGTGTCGGATGCACCGTCGATGTCTTGGCGCAGCCGGTCGACTGCCTCTGGGTCGGCAGCCTGTAATTCCCTGGCAAAATATTTGTCAGCGAGGATAGTTTCTCCGGGCTCTTGTAGTGCAGCCTCAATGTATGCGGGAGGCACGGCCTTTAGTAAATCGGCCATGTCCGGAAAGCTGCTAAGTGGGCGGTAGCATGGTTTGGTGCGGTTAACATGGACTACATGGTCTGAGGCATTGGGTTGTCCGGGGAGTTTGACGCAGACGCAGGGCAACATGATTTTAGTGATTTGGTACGGTCCACACCATCTGCGTTCCAGTTTGCGTGATAGTCCTGGTGTTGTGTAATATCGGTAGACCCATACATGATCATTAATTCGGTAATCTGGGACCTTAATTTTGCGATTGTAATAACGTTTCCTATATTCTTTAGCGGATTCCATGGAGCGATAGGCTCGGTCCCTGATCGTGGCTAACCATCGTTGTACGTTAGTGCGATAAGCTTCAGCTCCAGGATAACGTCCCCAATCAGTCTGTGTCTCGATTCCACCCGGTACGCGGGGTTGGAATCCGTGCATGAGCATGAAAGGAGGGTAATGTGTAGAGGCGTGTACTGCGGAGTTGTAGGACATTATGCAGTAGGGTAGGACTTCATCCCATGTAGTATGGTCATTCTCGGGTAAGGCTACTCTTAGGAGGAATAGCAATGTGCGATTGAACCGTTCAATTTCTCCATTTGCTTTTGGATTGTAACTCAAAGTTTCTCGTTTAAAAGTGTGTAGCCTAGCGCATAGGGCTTCCATGACTTCTGAAACGAAGCATCCTCCTCGGTCGGAAACTAGTTCCTCGGGAGCACCATATCGGCACACTACGTCTTCGACGAAAACTCGAGCTACACTCTTTGCTGTTTGGTCGGGCAGAGCGGCGGCGATGACTAGTTTAGTGAATTGGTCAATGAAGGCGATAACGTACCTATTTCCTTTTCGGGACAGAACCCGAGTGTCCAATATGTCGACGAACATGCGGTGCATAGGGGCACTAGCCAGCGGGTTATCTCCGAGCGCGGCTCGAACATTTTGAGGTAAATTTCGGGATCGCTGGCAAAGTACGCATCGTTTTACATATTCGTCCACGTCCTTACCCATGGTCTCCCAATAATAGAATTGTTTGAGCTTGCTTAGTAGGCGGTCCCTACCTGGGTGTCCACCGAATAAAGTGTCATGTTCGTGTTTGAGTATCTGTCGAATGAGTAATCTGGGCACACACAATTTAGGTCTGTGGTCGTTTGGCATTATGGGGTGTAAGTATAGGATAGCAGTGTCGGGGCAGAGTCTGTAATGGTGGGCTTCTAGTTTTAGGGCAGTCGCCGCCTTTTCGTCAGCTGGCGACTGTCGTGTGTGCAAATACCACCAAATAGGGCCAAATTGTTTGTCTCTCCGTTGGATGTATGGTAGGTAATTGAGGAGATTTCGTCCTTCATACTGCTGGAAGTGTGGTAAATAGATGTGTTCGCCGGTGTCATAAACCTGTTCAGGGCGTTGTAATTGTATTCGTGGTCCACAGGCGTAAGCGACCTTAATTAGTGTGTCGAACTCCTCGACTTCTGGTAAACCACCATATCTTTTCCTAGCGGTTGTAGGTAATGTTTGAGGTCTAGTGGGGTCAGGTGTACCAGCAGTGGCACGGGTGGAGCTTTCGCTTGCCGCGCCAGGGGCGGGCGGTGTCGGAGCAGTCGGTGGCTCGTGCGGTAGCGTAGGTCTAGTTGATGGATCAGGGGCTGCTGGAGGTCCAGGGGCAGAGTCACTCACTGGTTCTCGAGTCGGGGCTGGTTCAGTCGGCGGTCCGGGAGCGGTCGAGCGCTTCCAGGGCATCTCGACTCCTTCGGGCCATGGGTCGTCGATGTCTCCACAGAAAATGAAACGCGTCGGGTCCGGTAGAGGATCATAACCAGGTCCTCCGAACATACGATAGAAGCGTTCCCGAACATACTCAGGTGGTAGGGAGACAGGAGCGTCAGGGGGAAGTCCCATGAGTTGTCGAGTAAGTCGTTTCCAAACTTCCTCAGTAGGGAATCGACGGGGCGGTTTGGCAGGAGCTTTGCCCTTGCCATAATCCTGTCCTTTCACGGCTACAGCAACCATTCGAGTATGGTCCTGCTCGTCGGATTCGGCTTCGTCGTCGGAATCAGAGAAGTCGACGTCATGTCTGGGGTCGCGTGAAAGTCCATCTGCATTTGCGTTGGCCTTGCCAGGTCGATATTCGATGTTAAATCCACCGAATTCCATAAGTAACTCATTACGCCATTGAGCTAGGCGTGAATTACGCGGTGGTCTCTCAAATAGTGCCTTAAGTGGCTTATGGTCAGTCTCAACGTGGAATTCGTGTCCAAGCAGGTAATGCCTAAAATGTAAAGCAGCCCATCGAATAGCGAGGGCTTCAGTCTCTATGGCGGGGTATCGGCGTTGGTAGTCCACTAGTGATTTGCTAGCATAAGCGATAGGCAATGTCCCTTTGTCAGTCTTTTGCGAGAGCACGGCTCCTAAAGCGTATCCTGAAGCGTCCGTCTGTAGTATGAAAGGTTTGGAAAAGTCCGGATAAATGAGTAGTGGTTCTTGTACCAGTGCTTTGCGTAACTTTCCGAATGCTTCCTCGCATTGCGGTGTCCATTTGAATTCGTTGTCCTTACGTCGGAGGGCATTGAGGGGTTCGCAAATTTCGGAATAATGTGGTATGAACTTATGATAGTAGCCTACCAGTCCTAAGAAGCTTTGTAATTGTTTGAGTGTCTCAGGTCTTTTGTAGTTATCGATTGCGGCTGTTTTCTCGGGGTCAGGTTTTACTCCTTCAGAGCTAATGATATGTCCGAGGTATTTTAGTTGTTTCTGTCCGAATTGGCATTTGGAGGGTTTTAACTTAAGGTTGGCCTTACGGAACCTATCGAAGACTGTGATGAGATCTGCTAAGTGTTGTTCAAATGTGGGTGAGAAAACTAGAATGTCGTCTATGTAAATGAGGCATCGTTCCCATTCCAAACCTTTTAAAATGATTGACATGCACCTTTGGAAGGCGCCTGGAGAGGAATTTAACCCGAAAGGTAGAACATTGTATTCGTATTGTCCGTGGACAGTGACAAAGGAAGTCTTTTCCTTTGTCTCAGGGTCTAATTCTAATTGCCAAAATCCTTTGTTAAGGTCCAGGCTTGACATGAATTTGGTGTTTCGCAGGCATCCTAATATGTCGTCTATGCGGGGTAACGGGTATAAGTCGCGTTCGGCGACTACATTGAGTTTGCGAAAGTCAACGCACAAGCGTAAAGTGCCGTCACTCTTAGTGACGTACACTATGGGGGAACCCCATGGTGAATCGGATGGTGTTATGAGACCTGCTTCTACCATGTTGTTTAGTTCTTCCCTCAAGGGTTCACGGAGGGAATGTGCCAAGCGATATGGCACTTGTTTTATGGGTTTCGCGTCCCCAGTAATTATCCTATGCTGATGTACACCACACCTACCTAGGTCGAATGGGTGCACACTGAATATGTCTGCGTTTTCTGAGATGGTCGTCTTTAGTTGTTTCAGTTCATAGGGGTTAAGTGTGGTCTGTCCAAAATCGATCTTGCTCAGTACTTGGATGGAGCGTTCCGGGTCGATTGTTTTCTTTTGGTCGTTTATAACCTGTACCACGTTATCTCGTGTAACTCCTATGCGGTTGCATTGTTTAGTGTGTTGGGGAGGTCCGAGCTGAAGTAGACGCTTATTGCTGTCGTACAAGAGCTCGACCTCATTGTCGTCAAGCATTTCGATGTGTCCTATCGTTTGTCCAGCGTGTATTGCAACTGGTAAGTTTCCAAAGTTCATCATTGCAACTGGAATCATGCGTTGACCAGTGAGTACTAGGGCGTGTGCGATGGCGATGTCTCTGATGAAGGGATCCGGTACAAATAGTGCTTGGCCAGTAGGCGGTTGGGTGATCTCGGGAACAGCGTTGATGAACAGTTCGGTGTTCGGCGGTACTTGTGTGTATTTTCTGGACACTACGTTGATGACGGGCGGTCGATAGTCTCCTTGGTCGGCGAAGGGCGCGGAACAGTTCTCAGTTCCGTTTGATAAATCCAAGCAGCGGTCCTTAAAGTTTATGGCTACATACGGTAGTAAGGCCATGAAGTCGGTACCCAAGATGCATTCGTACGGTGTGTCGGTAGTCACTTGGAAGTCGCATGGAGTGCTTAGCGAGCCTATTGTAATTGGTGCTTTCACTACTCCGCTAATTGTCAGTTCTTGTTGTGTAGCTGATACTATGCGGGTGGTGTTAGTGTCTCGGGGTACTAAACCTAAACGGGCGGCTAGGGCTTGTGACATGATTGAGACATCAGCTCCGGTGTCTACAAGTGTCGTGACTGGAGTGCCAAGTATGGTTGCGTTTATGAGAAGCGGGGTATTACCTGCATTCATTGTGTTTAATTGTCTGGTGAACATACCTTGTCGAGGTCCACGGCGTAGGTCACGCGTGGGAGCGGCGAATAACTCATCGTCCTCTATGAAAACAAGTTCTTCCTCGGACGAGGCACGGGTTGTCAATAGCCTGTTGGAACGACGCGGGGCACGATTGGACACAACGGACACGCGCGGCGTTCCCGAAGGTACAATCGAAACCTCGGTCGGCGAAACTCGGGGTGTAGTCTCCTCCTCCGGTGGTGCGCTAGGGCCTCGTTTATCGGCTCGAATCCACCTAATTGCTTTTCGGGGTTTTCCGTCGGTTTTGATCAATCTCCCGCGGCATGGTAGCCATCGGGGTAGATAGTACGCGTACTTAGGAGAGACCTTACACTTGGTTATGCAGTAGACCAGACTAATGACGCTAACTACGATGGTTACTATAAAGTAAGGCGAAAGTCCAGTGTACTCCAAAGCAGGGAAGTTAACTATCTTTTGTACTTGTTCCTTGGCTATCTGAGCTACTTGTAAGTTCGTCGCCTTAGCATCGTCGAGTGAACTCCAGGTCAAAGGTCTTAATTTAAGGCCGGAGAGCCGGTCAATAGTAATATTCGGTCCAAATTTAATTGTAATTTCCTCTGGCTTTAGCATGCTTGTTAGTACGATCGATCCTACGACTAACTGTGTGTAATTTCCGTGGGGAAACCATAAGATTCCGTTGGGTGGAACCTTAACAGCTTTGCCTAAGGTTACGTGCGCGAGCTGTCTACGATTAGTCAGTATAACCTCAGGTTCACTAGTCCTAATTAGAACACCTTGGATAGTTGTGTGTACGGCAGTGTCATTGGCGAGTGGGCCGATAAGCGTGCGGTTGCTGCATGCGTGTTTGGTGGATTCTGGCACGAATTCGCCAGCGATGATCCATTCCAAACAATTTGTACGGTGGTCGGTTAGCAACGCGTGGGGTGCACAAAAAGCAATTCCGGGTCGGTGCTTACACGCTCCTAAGTTCAGCGACTCGAAACGCGTATGTCCCAATCTGGCTGCGTGTTGCGGTAGCGGTAGTCTCAGCTGCGTAAGCGTGTCAGGAGCATTCCAACCAGTATTGTAGACCCGGAAGTAAGGTCGAACATCGCTGCGTTTGGGTAGCGGTAGCTGCAAAATAAAACCAAAGCGAAATCCAGTTAGGTCTACACTTACGGGCATTACTCGTCCAAACTGATACGCGAGACTGGGTTCTCGCATTAGAATAGTTTTAGAAATGCGGGGATCCATTGCGAAGAGTCGTCGTAGCATGACGACATCGATAACTGCAGGGGAAAGTTCGCCGTTTAACATAGACTCCATGATGGCCTGTACAGACGAGCGCATGTTCGCTCGAAGTATGTGGTCAATCAACTGATGGTGTACGTGTGTGACCTCTTTCTGGTCAGCACAGCGGACTTGTTCAATCATGGAGACTACCTCCTGCATGCTGTGATGTAGAAATGCATAGATGTCCTCATTGGCGCGGGTTAATTGCTTTATTGCCTTAGTGTTCCGAAAAGAAACGTCGTTTGTTTCGCGCATAAATTTTTCGAGAACAGTCACTTGTTGGCGTACGTTATTAATATGAACGCCGTTAGCGAAAGCCATTCCTAAACCTAGAAAACCAGAGACGGCGCCGGCGGCGGCGGCGATTAAGCTTGCAAAGCGCTTTTCTCGGCGGTTAGTAAGGTCACATAGGTGCTCGTTTTCTACGCAGAAGGAATGCACAAGCAGCGAGTAATAATTAGTGTCTAGTATGCCATGATATGCATCGTCCAGTTCGCGTTCTAGTGCGCTCAAGGTTGTATGCAACTGCGGGTACTCAGTACAATTCGCTTTTCTGCAGCAGTCAGCACGGCAGGAACCATTCCCTTCATACGGTGGGCAAACATTGCTTACGTAGGGGTCCGACTTGCGTTCCCAATCTCTCAATGATAGTTGCAATACTACTGGCAAATGCGTGGTCTGGTCAGAGGTGATTACCAAGCCTTGCGGTTCGACAACGACACCCACTTGGCGATTCACGAAAGCACCAAGTCGCGAGATTGCATCGCTGAAAGGCGAGAGCGTGGCGTGTGTGGAGCTCAACGTCGAAAGCCAAAGTAACAGTAAGATAGTACAAACTTTCCGCATACCTGTATTCTGACCTAATCCGCTATTCGAGCCAGGTGAAGAAGGTCGAGCCATCTTTCGGGGAGGCTCTGATTCATCTTCACTGTCCATTATTTGTTCGTCCGTTCCATTCGAGGTTTCCTTATCAACTGATCGGATATTCTCTACAGTTGGTTCGTTCTGCTCATCAGGATCCTCTTCGGAAGTGTTCAAACAGTCAGCCATCGCTAGGGCCAGCTGTTCGTCCAGGTCTTGAGTGGAGCTACTGATACTGCTGCGTCGGAGTGTACACGGCTCCGAAATTAGGTAGTCTACTTCTACATGTTCACCTATTGTCATACCGCACTCAATTTGGAGCATATTAACGCTAGCAGGACGTCTCAGGAGTCTCAGACGCGCACACAAGAGCACTAGGCGGTCCCGTCTATGGGACTCGTTTGTAAGCTCCATGCTGTTCATTGTGTGCTGAGCAAAAGTGGTTATTGGGACTCCTTCGCTGCCTTGTTTCCTATAAATAAATTCCAACAGCTGGGGCGCTTCGCTCAGCATCTCATGCAAATCGATATTGGCGGCGCGTGAGAGTCGTTGCATTCGGGGCGTCTGAATACCAATGTAGTACCGCCAGTTAGGTATTATATACCCGTCAATGCGGATAGAGGCACAAGCAGTGCTTAAGGTACCGTGGTAATTCCATTTTCCATGGCGTCCGACAAAATAACAGCAAGGATCGATGCTCGATGTTGGTCGGCTATGACTCCTCCTACACTCTTGACACATTGGGTGCTGGCTCAGCTCTGCCTCAAATTCCTTCTCCATGACTTGCTGGAGCGTGTGGCCATTCACGCATTGACCCAACAACTCCATGAGGAGTTCCAACGAAGCAAGAGCCACTGGATCGAGGTACAATCCAGATACACGGTGGTCGATAGGGGAGGCCATGCCTAGGATACTGCTTAACATAGCAGAGTCTCGTTGAAGTGCTGGATCCTCACTACACTCGAAGCGAACGTCGAAAAGCCTACTCAAGTTGTTTAACTGTTCCATAGCTACCACAACTCTCCTATAGAAAAGAGCCTGTGGTTGTAGTACTACAGACTGTCCTAAGTCAGCGTTTATCTCTCCTGCTCTAAAGTTGATCGGAATAAGACATTCCGTTACGAAGGGGTTCGAATTTTCGGTTATTGCGATGCGCGGATATTGATAATTCGAGGTCTCGGCATGATCAGTAGAAATGGTAAACAATGTGTCTGATCCCACAATACGATTCCGTTCACTCGCTGTCAGTGAGCGAACGCGTCCTCGTTCAATCGGAAGGTCATTAGTAAGATAAAGTCCATACATGCTGTGCAATTGCTCGTCCAATCGACGCGATCGTTCGTCGTTAGCGTCCTGTACAAGGTTAAGTAGTTGTCTTCGTCCCATACATGCGTCTGAATGTTCACTGACTATAATTACGGATTCCTCCGAATTACCCGGGGACATACTTGGTCTCCCTTCGACGGATTCATCCTCAGCTAGCTTAGATTTCTTAAGTGGGCTATCCGAATTACCCGAGGGCATACAAGGCACCTCTTCGACGGATCCCAAAATACTGCTAGAGACATTAGACAAAGTGTCAGAGGACTCACCCAAATTACCCGGGCACATACGCGGTGACCCTTCGATAGGATCCTCACCTGCACTATTGTCCAATCGAGCCAATCTTAACTCGCTCGCGTCCGGCGACTCATCCTCATCGCTATCTTCCTCGGTGGTCTCATCCTCGCTGGTGGTATCATCAGCGTCTTCGGAGCGGATTGACAGATGACTTGTTCGCAGGCTCAAGTCAACATCGTCCGACGGTGCTCGCTGTAACACATTATCCCGACGCGTTTCCCACGCCCCTTCACGGTGCCACTCTCGTACATCGGGGGTAGGTCCACGTCGGTACCAATCGGCGTTCGGGTCTTCCCAGTTCGCCCAGAACTCTTCGTCGCTTAGCAGTTGTTCCTCGTCGAGTTCATCATCGCTGGCTTCATCATAACTGTTGTCGGAGTCGTCCAGAGCATTGGTTATTTCATACTCAGGCTCACTGTCCTGCTCATCCTCAAAATCACTATGTGCATGTGCAGTGCTTTGACTTAGATTAGACACTTTCGCTTCGCTTAATTTGAATTACGCTGCGCCGTGAAAATTAAGGTTTAAGTTTATTAAAGCTTCCAGTTTGGCACAACATAAAGAGCTTTACAATTTCTCTCATCGAGCGTCACTGACTTGCAGCGATTTGCTAACGGAATCACTTTCGGTTCCGACATAGTGCTAAAGTTCCAGCGAAGCCCAAAATCGGACACAAACCGGAATTCCTGTTAAAAACTATTGCGAACTTTTTCACATTTCTGTGTAGGCAATTGCATCTGGTAGCTAATAGCTAACCGGGTACCAGACTTTCATAGTTCTTATAAACGATGTATTCGGCCAAGTACATATATTTACGACTTTCTACTTAGGTATTCAGGTACCCGGATTTCTCATACCCAGGTACTTGAATAAATAAACTAAATTATCCCAAAGCCGTAAATGATCCACTAACTTTACCATCCGACCAAATTATGCGAATGTCTTGAGTAAATTATCCGAATGTCCTAAGTACCCACTACCTTTGGTAGTTTTTGTAAACGTTGTATCCAGCCAAGTTTACATATAGTTACGACTTTAATTTAGGCACCCAATGCACTAAACTACCCAGTAACTTTGGAAGCTCTTGCGCCCAGTCACAGCTAACGTGTCTGATGACGTTCAACTTGGTGTTAAATTCTTATCTAAGGTTTGTAGGTTGCAAGCGTGCTTACCTAATATAAAATATATTTTGTGTTATGTTCAGAATGATAAGGTTGCTTAGGTTTATGAATTAGCATAATTTCTGATAGCGAATGTCTTTCGCAGCCTTACCCAATCTTGCAAAATTCCGGCCTAGCCCGACTAGTTTATGATCAGTTGTTGGCTCTTTCGATATAGGTATAAAAATAGCCGTGAAATGAGCGCGACAAAGTTGGTAAAATAAACACACGGATGTCAACTTATGTATTGGTGAGAACGGACGGAAAATTTTTGGCCTTACATGGCCTGTTTGAAATCAGGCGTCGGCTTTCAGGCCCAGAACACGGGTTAGACTGGACTGGCCGCTTGGCGAAATTTTCGCCTCTATTCAGCAGTACAGAATGATTTGGAAATTTTGACGAATGGAAGTGTTTTCGCACATTTTGGAAAAAATATTTTCGATAAGATTCTGTTAACTGCAGTAGAAACTAGTATAATAACCAAGTGCCTTAAACCTTCAACTAGCTGCTGAAATATCCTATAGTTTACTTTTAAAGCACCAGCGCTGAAATTTGAGTTTTAGACGCAAAGCAGAAAGCTTTTCCGTAAAATCCTTAATTATGAGAGCAAACTACATGTGCCAAAATTTTGCCCTCATCAGACAATAGCCTGAGGCTGTATGAAATATTTGTCTGAAGCTCAATGAGATGGAGTACCGAAGGTTAATAGCCGGTTTGTACCATTGCCAATAAATCGCGGTTACAAGAATGGGAGTCAAATCGCCCAGTCAAAACTGATTGCCAAAAATCGCGGTTACAAGAATGGGAGTCAAATAGCCCAGTCAAAACTTGTTGCCAATCAATCGCGGTTACGAGAATGGGAGTCAAATAGCCCAGTCAAAACTGATTGCCAAAAAATCGCTTTTCATATTCCAAACGTTTTTCGTCATTCCGTTATATTTCAATTAGATTCAATTCCGTTATATAAAGATTAAGACTAGATTACATTTCCATTAGCGTTTAAAATTCAATATCCAGCACAAAATCTGTATATACACAATTTAAAACTAGGTTGTAGCGTGTGTAATAAAGATATAACAGCTGCAAGGCCATTTAAAATGAACGTTCAAGTAATCAAATTTGCACTGACGTAAAGACAGACGACCCTGTTATCTGATAAGAACTCCAAGCACCTTAAAATCCATTTTCAGACATGCTGTTTTCGTGATTTGTACATAGATTTCACCCAAGGATGACAGAATACGAGTCCTTATTTTATAAAGTTTGCAAAAATAGCTTACCCCCGTGTTCTGTTTACATGAATGTGGCATATATAACATCAGCACTGCCATTACCAAGTTTATCGCTCTAGGCTGGTGTAATAACAAACACAAAATTATCCAATGAACTACACATCCAGCAAGGCAAAAAACAGAGCAAGGGAACCAACCAGACAATATCATACAATGGGGCGTACATCAAAGTGAAATTATACAAGCTTTTTAAGAAGGAATACAGTAGCGCGCACGACAAAATTCGCCACTCAAATTTAATGGGAACAGTTTCTGCTGAACACTGAATAATTTAATTGACAAGTATATATACAACTATACAGATATTAAACGAACTAATCATTTTGTATGAAACCGCGCTAAGAGTTAACTACTGTGTATAAAAATACTAACGAAGATTAGACTTCCACTAGGACCCACTAATATGCTTCTTCAGGACCTACTGATACACTTCTCGAAGAAAGTATAAGTTCAACCCCATAAATATCTGCACTGCGGATTATATTAATATTCCTCATCCCTACTTTGTGACTGCCTCAAATTCGTGAACGGTGTTGCGTGTGAATGAAACTGCCAAAACAATGAAAAATATCGATAGCCAAAAAACAATGAAACGCGGAATATTTTAATAGATTCTGATATAATTTGTTCTTACTGCTAATTAAGGGCGGAGGCCCCAAAGCCCACACAAACAAGAAACAACCCAAACAAGCGAACAAAACCAACAAGAAGGCGACACAGAGACGAAAACCCCACCAGCAACCACAAGGTCCCACCCCCCATCCCAATCCCCCCTCTTTTAACAATAGCCACCTGGCGTCCATGAAGACTTTTCAAATACGGTTTTTGTAGCACCATGTAGCGAAAATATGACGCAATAAAGAGTTGCGCGACATTTGATCTATTTCATCGTGACTTGTCCTTCTATAATGCATACATTGTTCTTAGAATAAGAGACAACGGTAGCAATTTTGATTCAGTGGCATTGTTGTGTTTACATTGGAATAACAAATGGTGAATTCTTCCAGTCAAGATGAAATTAGACATCAGCCGTATATATAAACGTTGCACACAATTGCACAATTATAAGAGACTAAAATTAGTGACAATTTATAAAATTAATGTCATCTCTTTGTTCTGAAAAATAATGTCATCCTGTGTATGCTACGCGAAATACGCATTTTACACTATCGCAAAATATGTAACAAATGGAAACCGAAAAGATTTATATTCGCCAATCGATTATGTAATTATCCTGTGAATTCCTACCAGATCAACGAATAACCGTGGTATCTATTTGAGCAAGAACGTTCATTGATTTATATATAGAGGGTATCAAGGGAAAGGCTGAACGCCGTCCAGTTTTCGAGCAAGATACTGCTGTGAATTGCAACAAATCAATTTTCCAGTAGCCATCGTCCCCCTCAAAATTTTCCATAGCGCTCCAGCCACATTTGGCAGTTCCCTCTTTGTGTAAGTGATGCGCATTCGTGTATAAAATGACAATTCGTATCAATAAATTCGAGCTCTGCCGCTATACTAGTTGAGAAATTTTTGAACCGTTGACTAACTTGTATTTTATAATCGGACTACTGAAAAGACAAACAAGTTACCTTATCACAGTTCACATGTTGCTCCATCGTATCTATTTTACTACCTTAGAAATGAGATATGTGTGTAAACATACTAAATTGACAACCAAAATTCTAATAGTTTCCGTCAGTAGTATTAAAAATACCAACTTATGGACAATGATTATTGATGTAATAATTATAGCACTTCACACCTTATCGTGTATTGGAAACACTGTTTTGTATTTGTGAAAATGTAGAATTCCTTCTTCCTAGCGGCAAAACGACAGTTTTTCCCTGCGGTAAAACGACAGTTACAAATTTTTCTTCCCACCAGTAAAACGACAGTACTATTTCCTAGATTGCCATCTTTGGCATCCGGATATGAAAGATTATTTAAATAATTTCTCAGTTGCATTTGAAATGCATATTTACTTAAAATTATTTCAGCGTTTGGTAGTTTACTTTATATTAAACGTACGGTTTGATCTAGGTTCATAATGTTTTAAATTTAAAGCTTGTACTTAGATATTTAAATGCGATCGTTCAGTTGTCACCGCAGTTTATTTTATAATGTAAATTGTAGTTTTATATTTTCAATACGACGTGAAGTTAATATTTCTCCAGCTTCCATTTTTCAAAATGTCTTTGTCTGTGGGCAGCCGTATGTATGAAATTCTGTAAACGTTGCAGTGTCCCTGAAATAATTATGAAAGCACTATGTGTATAGTAACAGTAACTAAAATTTATCAAACTGATAGCCAGGTACACTAGCTACCGTCGAGGAAAACGCTTTAAATCACATGGTTATATGGTTAATTGAAATACATGAGTAAGCGATTTCGAAAAGTAGCCTGGGTGTAACGTAAAACATTTACCCTGAAAATTATGCAATATCAATATATCTCGAGCGGTGTGCGGAGATATTGCCGTTTTCGTGTATTTTGGTCTCATAGGACCATTCAAAATCAATTTTGAACCACCTGCAGCGTAAATAATAACAGCCGTATCATCTGCAACGACGTAAAGGGTTACTTGCTCTACAAAATGAAACCATATTAATTGGTTACGGAGATAAGGCCATTTTTGTGTATTTCGAGTGCCACGGGTAATTTCAAAACCATTTTGGACCATAATTCGAATCCAACGCTTGTATGATTCAAACGCTTTATATAAGGTTTTATAGAGCTTTAGTTGCTCTACAAAATGAACCTAATAGGGTTACAATATCTGCCCTATTTATTGAGATATAGCCTAGAATATGTTTTGCCTCACCCTTATGACCCAATCCTTGCCCATTCCACTGCTTTTTATGGCCCAAAAGAGTTGAAATCCGGCTTTGTAGCCAACTAAAGAGGTTTTAAGTTTCGAAAGAGGTATCGCACGAGTCAACCAAGCGTCAACTGATTGCTATGAGATATCATACAATTATAGCAAAGCATATTGTACATAAATTACTTTCAAAAAATCAGCTACCACATACCATGGAGCTAAGAACATCCACAGTACTTCAAAATCTTCGCCAGTGATACAGCTTTACAATGTGGAATCTGAAAAAATGAATTCGAGACAATAAATTTTCAGCTGAGTGCCAGGACCAGCTGACAGCAGTATTGGACATATATCAATTAGCACATACATTGAAGCAGCTATTCTGGCAAAACAATGCAAACATTTGATATCTATTGCGCCTCAGAAAGTAATGACATATTTATTTGGTAATAATGGTGTATATGCATCAAACGCAATGTCTCTCTACGGATAAAACATGGCCCAAGTTACCCTGAGGGGCGGAAATATCATGCAGGCCCTGCCGTTGTCGATATACTAAGCCTAAGCCTTAGTCTTAGCCTAAGCTAAGGTCCCTATATGAGCCATGTATTGAGCCTAAGTCGGGGGCTGCCGCCCCCGAACCGCCCGCTCTAAGCTGTTCGTTTTTCCAACGTTATAACCTACCGCCCCTCAAGGTTACTTGGGGTAAAACATATTAACTAGATAAACCACCCTCGACCTGTTTTACCCTCGCTTGTTACATTCTAGAATAATATATACTTTGTTGTTACAGTCTTTAAACTTTAGGAAATGACAGATCCGTACGAGTACAGCGCGTTCGAGCATGACAGCTTAAAGAATAAACAACTAGTTGACTACTCATCCAGTGAAGCCGGCACTGATACCAGTGAAAGCGAACACAGCTGCAGCACGAGTCTGTCTAAAAAAATTGTTAGGCATGGTAGAGACATTAGTTCTGAAATAGGTCAAAATAACACTCAACTTGTGTTACAGTCGCAGCACATTGCAAAAAACAATAGGATAAACAACTCAGATTTAGTAACTAAATTTACGCATGCTGATTTTAATGTAACAAAATTTATTAATGATCGCTCAATAATCTCTCAAAACGCTGGTTCATTTACTGCAAGCACAGGTCGAAAAAGTCGATTGAAAATAAAGAAGCAGTCGTCAACGAAAAAAATAGTACGCCGCCCAAAAGTAAGTTAGCTCAGTATATATTGTTTCAACATTTACGGGAAAAATATATATAATCAGCTGAAATAAGCATCGATGCAAGTCAACGAATATGCAGCATAATGGAACCAGATGATTAAGTATTAATTTGACAGCGTCTATAGTGAAGTTGGATAGAACGAATCAAAATATTTTCAAAGAGATTTATCTGTATCCACTTTTTAATATGGCCAACATAAGCGTATTCACTATAAACATGTAACTTTTATAGAATTGCGAGCGTTTAAGAATATTTCATACTTTTCCTACGGAGAAATATGGGTCTGTCAGTGTGTGGATTTTTTTGGCATCCATAACTAAAATGTGCAACGTCCCATTTTGTAGAGCGAGATAAACTTTATGTGGCTTTATATGAAGCGTTATTGTGATACTTAGCTATGTTGTAGAATACACTTAACATTCCAAAACTACGCGTCAATTCAAAGCTTCACATTGATACGTCATAAGCGTCTCTACTACAGTCGTGTCGCAGTGAATATGTTAACTAGTCCAAGTCCGGGAATAGTCCGTTCCTTCGTAATATCGCGACTTAAGATAATTTAATTTTTCACTGAGAATATCGATCTGCTCTCTCATAAATTAGCCTTTATAAACGGGTTGATTGTTCGATAAGAAAATTTATGAACTTTAACACTGACGAATAATTTAGCTAAATAGTGAAAGAATAATTTAGTAATCACAGGTAGAACTCATGGGAAGCTTTAAAAACTTCAGATTACAATTCTAAACGGAACGTTATGCCACTTATTTGTATCGCAAATTCTATATACATGAAATCTTTTCGTAAGAATGTATGTTGCTATACTACTGAATGACTTATTCCTTCGCTTACGATTATTTTTACATCTATACACGCTGTCTTAACATTAGCAAAACCGGAGGTGGTCGAGACAAGAATGAGGGCTGGACACGGTATCCTGTTAGCAAAGACGCGTGTTAAATTGTTCCAGCTGCTCATATCGATACCTAAGCTTAGAATGCATAGGAATTGTACAAATTATTCTTGTTTAAGCATAAATGGCTACGAAGAGACGAATGGAAACCCATCAAGACTGTGGAAGCTTTCGTTGCAGCCATGGAATCATTTAAAATTCAGCTAAACACATCCGGCATACCACAAAATCTTACGCGGTACTACAGTAATGGATATAAGTTGCCCGCGTCCTTCACGGGCATGTTCAGCAGCTACAATTCACGCTCACTTTCGTTGGACCGATTTTGTAAAAGAGCCAAAGGCATACGTCCACAAACACGTAATGTGAAAAGAATAGATATATTCACCAGGCACCCTTACTTTATGGAGGCATGTGTGGCAGGCCTCCCTGTTTTAACCATAATTGATCGAATTGTAACCCATGAAATGCTAAAAGAGTAAGTTAAATTTACGATTTTTTATTCTTTATTCTAAGCATTCCTTGGAACACTCAAGAACAAAATTGCGTAAAGGCTGTTTCTACACGTGGTAACAGTTTGTATTGCGTCATTTACTTTATTATTCGTAACTAGGCCCGTATTTTGTCACAGCCCGCTACCGCAGTAATGCTCAGCTTACTTAGCCTGAAGCAGCTGTGTAATTTGTAGTAACTCCCTTTCGTGCCAAAATTTTCCGCATTTTTAATGCTACTTCTACGAACGACAAGCATATAATTATTCAGTTCGGAAATGGTTAAACGTATTAAGTAATACTTTTGCTCAGGTTGGATCAGGTACTGTTCGGCTACGAGTTTGCCCAGTAGCGAAAATACCAATCAGAAACCATGTTTGGGAAAGAGAGGCATCGCTCGAATAGTGAAAAAATCTATTTTAATGTTCACTCTATGAAACAGACACCAATGTCTTCATCATATAACAAACTACGTCTAGAAAATATAAAGATATTATCAGGTCCGTAAGTTTGTTGTATATATGACACCATAAGGTTTAAAACGGCTTCAAGGTTTAAAACATCTAAAAATGATTATTAAACAACGCAGAAAGTACACATTTTAAGGTTAACGACGCATAATAAGACAATAACAAAAGGTTGAGGAATTTACGGTATAGTTGACAGAATGAACAATTTTTTCCATACTGCGCCTGTTTGTCTTGCATCGAAACTACCTAATTTTCTAGTGAAGCGCTCTTGATAATCTTGGAATGAACATAAAAAGCAATCCAAACAATTTTGACAACCAAATAGCACAAAGGTTGAGATACGGTGTAAACATAGCACTCTTCTGAACGTTCGAGTAGTGCGCTGGTTTGATTACGAACTTGCTGACATTTGCTATTAGGAGCAACTCGAAATCAAATTTAGTAACGTCCTGTTGTTATTATAGTAAAGTCATGCTAATAAATTAATCATTAATTTGTATGTCTCCCATATCGGAATTTTAGTGATTTCGCTGTGACAGTGCGAACACTGCTTAATATTGGTTATATAGCAAGTAATTCAAGGTCGTTATTTGGTACAATTTAAGCACCATAAAATCAATAGAAATTGGCCTAAATTTCAAGCCATTAACAAACGCAAGCAAGATATCATTGTAATATCTAACCTGCGATGTTCTCTATCGTAACAAATTGGCCCAGAAGTTGATGAAGCTAAAACAATAAAATATAATTAGTGAGTTTATATTTTAGAGAACTGACTGAATACACCGACTTAAGCGATCACGAGCAGAATGCATTACTCGATATCATGGACGAAGAAATGAAGAAAAATACATTCGCCGTAAGTTTTTTACCCTGTGTTGAGTCACTCGAAATTGCCGTTAAGTTCCAAATGCAGTTATCGAAATTTATTTGCATTCCAAAGAGTGCGCCAGCAGCAGCTAAGAAATCACAAGCGGGAAGTGGAAGCCAAGCTATTGCATAGATGATAGGCTTTTGGAAATCAAGATAAATACATGTTTGGAACTACCTCACAAAATAGTACTTCATTGTAATAAATGTCATACAATCATTACTTTTGTTAGTTCAAATCTGGCAAGATATCATGACAATTGCTTAAAATTTAGTGTACGAATTTATAAACTTTCTATCTAGTTGGAGTTTACATTTGTGCATTAAGTCATATGGACTTCAGTGAATACCGATTTAGCGTTGTAAAGTCGAAGTTAAAGAGGGAAATATCTCAATGGCCTAGCCGAACTCTATTACTAATTTCTTCCCACAGTATCGTGAATGAAATCATACCGCATTGAGCCAGCGCCAAATACGGAAAATCTACCGTTTCCGACTCCAAAATCTCATTTCGAGCTATGTTCTGGACTTAATAATGCTGAAAAACATAATTTCGACAACATGCTACAAACTTGTATCTATATAACGAGTAGTGTTTTATTTCAGTCATTAGATCGTGTCAAACAAATGATCAAGCGAGTTCAGGAAAATGTAAGTTTATGAATAATAATTGCAATGCAAATTTCGACTTTACCTTTGCTGATATGATTTTTCGCAGTTCATTTCACATAAAATGTGTGAAATTTTCCACCTCAACAAGTCTTTGCACCACAATCTCAGCCAGCCTAATCCAATCAATAGGACGTCCAGAATTTGATACAATATAACATATTCTGAAATGTCATAAAATCATAATATTTTGTCGTCAAACTTGCTTCGTATACTATTATTTAAGCGAATTTTACATCGAAGTTCAGTTATTCGCATCAGATTTTACCGACAACAAGCCGAGAGCCTATATGCCCTTTTTTATCAGCCCAAGATTGTGGCCAGACAATGAAGAGCCGTTATGCTTGCAGGAACTTATCAACCAAAATCAACACACATCTTGTTTTGAAAATGTTAATCCAAATCATCGTCTTTTTGGTTATTAATAATCACACAGTCCATACTCGATAGTCAGTAGTGAGCACGACATTCAAAACACCGTTATATATCCGTTTCGAATATGATAAATAGGCGAGTGCGGATAATTTAAAAAAATTGTGACAGCATGCGCAAAATACTCCTTACTATGAATGCCTTAAATTCAGCCCCATGCCATGCCACCATTCCCCATTTGGCTGGCAGGGCTTACAGCACTCCACCCTATGGTCCTAATTTCGCGTCTAACACTACCCAAATCTGTTAGCATGCGATGCATCATCCCGACGTGCAATTTCAACGTGGTAATGGCAAAGAAAGAAGTACTAACACGAATGAAATAGCATTACTACGAGAGCAAGACATTAACTGTATGCTGTACGCCATAATATCACTACGTTTGTGTTCTTTGGAGGCCACAATTATGATGGCTACAAACAGCAAGATTTTACCTCTCACGACATTCGCTAAGTGCACTTTGTAGCAGTATTAAAATTTCTGACAGTTAATCACAGCTTTCCACTTTCTATTGATGCGAGAACTACAGTAATACCCGAAGTTGGTTAAAAGTAATAGCCGTTTCGGGCTTATATAAATTTGTTGAGCTGAACGTAGACACTATATAACAGTTTAATAACAATATTGGCGCCAAATTAATTGGAACGTTTCATAAGGAACGATTTAAATCATTTTCGCTCAGGATTTGTGTGCCCAGAGCTTTCGCTAGTGCTCAAGTGAAACACTTTGAATGTTTTACATAATATATATTTCGAATGTTATTCTATATTAACTTACAATCAGTTATTATATATAACTGTATATGTTAAGAATCCTTCGATATATGACAATGCCTCTGTATAAATACTGTTATAACAGCCTTATTTCTTTGCAGGCACTCACCGAGCTAGTGAAAACCTCTTCGCAGCAAGCAGCAACAAGCCATTCCACGGAGAACGCGCCTTTACTAATAGCTAGTACCGCTCCGACGGGAGCGGTGTCAAAGGATTCAAACCTAGTATCCAAATCTTCTGAGAATAGAATACAATTGAATAACCCAAACGATCCACGAAACGTCCTCGAAAATTGTGAGCGCCTAACTTGCATGGATATGCTGGAAATGTCAAACCGCATGTCAACAGCTCCGACAGATTACCGTACGGAAAGCAGATTACCTGGAATGTGTAATAAACCATCTTTGAAAAGGATTAGTAAGTCCTAAAAATATACGTACATGTTTTAGACTACCATCAGCATATGCAAATTTCAGTTACTTTCAGACATTTCTTGCGAAGCTATTACAGTTAATGGTTTTGAATTCACATCTCACTTTTCAGTATTTTTCAAAGACTTTCGAACTTCAAAGATATTTCGCCGAAAATTATCCTAGCACCTTTCTTTACAGGCTTCCAATCTGTATTACTGCGCATGTACACTATATGATGTTACAAACGAAATTTTTAGCTCAAGGAACACTGAAAATGCAGTCTCTGTCTTATGTTTTTAAAATCATTGATGAAGTTGTATAGATATGCAATATTTAAATATGTTCAAAATATGACGCAGTGTCAGCAGTTTGTCTTGGGTTTGAATACAAAATAAGGCTAAAATCAAAATGGTTTGAAAAATATACCCTCCAAAACATCAGGCCAAATGCACAAAATAGGCTGTAGCAGATTACATATTTGCCTCAAACTAGTGAATGCAGAATATACCCTTCAAAACATGAAACTGAATCTATAAATATGCTATAATATGTAATGCGACTCGGTATCTGTAACCAAAATACAACCTGCAATATGTCTGAAATATCATAAAACACGCTGTAATGGATGAAATTTGTGATTCATTAATAGGTCGTCTACCCTATTCAGTATACAAAAATTTTCTTAAAACGTCAAAATCATTAAATATGCTGTAATAAATGAAATATGTGATTCAGGATAAATCCTTTAGCCTGGTTTCGTACGTAATTGCCTTTAATACCCCAGATAAAAATGATAAAATGTACTGCGATGGATGATAAAATATTTAGTATGATCCTACGTATGTATTCAATACAATGTGACTATAGTTTTCAAGGTATAGAAACTAAAGTACGTCTAGAGTTATCAACAAATATAGAATAAAAATTATTCGAAGTAGAATATTTATTCAGAATAAACAATTGTAACTAACTATACCCTAAATTGAGATTTACTTGAAGCGAACATCGTGCTCCATATTTTCAGGTGATCAATCCACTACTCAACCTGACAAGACTGATCATGCCAGCATGCACAAGACTCGTGTAACAGAGGTTACATTTGCGGATCCTATCGCTACAGGGCACACAATACAACAACCGGATATGTATGATTCACTGATAATAACAGGGGCTCCGGAAATCTACCCAGACCGAATTCCCGACCAGAATCGTTTTTGTTCAAGTAACTATTGCTTATCTATTTATAGTACTACACAAGTGTTTACTACATACCCTTACTGTAAGCACTACATTACCACAATACGTGGTTTCTGTTCCAGTTGCGATTTCGCCTAAAATAAAACACTGGTGTATACCGGAACCGAAATTTCGATTAATTTTTGTCCTGGTTTTGGTCCATATATTTCTATAATAAAAACATTTTTAGATCCAGACAATCCGAAAATTTTACTCAACCAATTGTTCGTACACTGCAGACAATACTTCCCGTTCAATATTTGCATTTCCAATCAAAAGCAGTGAAACCAGTACTTCGGCGTTTCTACTTAATATGTAAGTGTTTCGCGCGTAGCGGTAAGGGGAAATTTAGTGAATTTACCGACTTACGGCTAATGCTTGATTCTAACACTCAGTGTTCAAAGTTATTAACTTAGGGATCCACAGTGTTATGCCAACCGAAATATTAAGCAAACAATTTTTTCATGTTCTGAAAATAGAATCCGATTTAATCCATCGACCAAAGAACGGTTCGGACGAAAATCTTTGCTCATGTTGATCGCTAATTTCATTTATTTATCCGATTTATTCTACCTATATTAAGACCAGATTCTGGTTCCGTTTAAAACAACAGTTCCTGTTCCGACTAATTTCTGCTACCTAATTTCAAAATTACCTTTATTTCCCCGATTTATTTTCGATTTGCGCTATGTAATTAAGACCAGATTCCGGTTCCGTTTAAAAATTACAGTTCCTGTTCCGACTAATTTCAAAATTACCTTTATTTCTCCGATTTATTTTCGAATTGCTCTGCGTAATTAAGACCGGATTCCAGTTCCGTTTAAACTACAGTTCCTGTTCCGGCTAATTTCCGTTAGCTAATTTCAAAATTATCTATATTTCTCCGATTCGATTTGCTCTACGTATATTAAGACGACCAGATTCCGGTTCCGTTTAAAAATTACAGTTCCTGTTCCGACTAATTTCTACTACCTAATTTTAAAATTACCTTTATTTCTCCGATTTATTTTCGATTTGCGCTACGTAATTAAGACCAGATTCCGGTTCCGTTTAAAAATTACAGTTCCTGTTCCGACTAATTTCTACTACCTAATTTCAAATTTTCGAATTGCTCTGCGTAATTAAGACCGGATTCCCGTTCCGTTTAAACTACAGTTCCTGTTCCGGCTAATTTCCGTTAGCTAATTTCAAAATTATCTTTATTTCTCCTATTCGACTTGCTCTACGTATATTAAGACCAGATTCCGGTTCCGTTTAAAAATTACAGTTCCTGTTCCGGCTAATTTTTGTTAATATACAGCCATATACTGTTATTGAAGTTGTGGGGTGGATGTGTGTGAGGGAATTATTGTTGTTTCTGGATTTGCGTACTAAGGTTGGATGAATACGAGACTGATATTCCACGTCGAAAAATCTACGTAATTCCACCGCATTTTTCTTTGTTACTGTATTTTCATACGAATACAAACAGGTATATACCAGTTAACGCGCTCAGAAGTAAACTATCTTACGAGACATTACAACAAAATCGGACACATTGTAAAGTTTCTGCGAACGTATCTACGGTTCACGCTAACGATATATTTATATCAAAGGTGCCCGAAGGGTCGAACCTCGTAACCCATGTTTACTCCTGAGAGTCCACAGTTCCTAACTGAATCTGGGTTGACGTTGGTAGTATATATATGTGTGCCATGTACGAAAACATGTATAAAATAAGAAATTTTATGTTAGACCAAGCTTCAGTAGTTGATTTTGGGTTGAAAAGTCTTTAGCCGGCCTTTTCTTGTATAATCCGTTTGTGTCGTAATGCAGTTTCTGGGCACACGTTCATTACAAGAGGAAACTAATCGGTTAAAACTTTTACAAGCGTGTGAATGATGAAACCAAATTTCGTCGTTGAAAATTTAGTGCAATTCGTTTATTCTGTACCCAGTTAGCAAAATAAACAACCATAATATCTATGACGTGAGCTCTGGTTTTCGCACATTTCATTGCGGAACATTCCATTACATGTAGAACCTCGACACTGTTGGCATTCTGGGTGATACCATACGTAGTATTTGATTAGAAACGAACATCTCATTACCTAGTTACAGGCCAATATTGGCGTAAAATAGAGGTTCTATACACTAGTTGCTCCGTAGAGATACTAATGCGGGTCACATTAATGCTACAAAGACACATTCATTGTTAGAAATTGATTCAAATCGCTGAAACGTAACCACAAAAATCATAGTTTTTGGTCTAAAAATAGGATTTTTGAACCCCTGCCCTATGTACTATTTCGGTTAATTTTTATTTAGTTAATTAATAACGCATAGATTACCGTTGGTAGTTATTGCCAAATCTTGGATTTGAATATTGAACCTCATGATTGCAATAGGTGTAGGTATCCACGGCAGAGATGAAACCGGGTCACCATTTGCTGACCCGATGGTTCACTGAACCGGGCATGGTAGTGACACGGTGACGGTATAGCAAACTTAATTGCAAAGTTATTTTCCAAAGCATCCATGCATAATCTGCAAATTCGTAGAAAAAACGGTCTTGCAAAACCCTGGAATATAGCTGCTTAGCATACCGCAATCACAGACGGATTAATTACAAATTCGTTTTCGCTAGGGCTTTAGCCAGTCCTGGACAGAAGTTTTTTCAAGTGAAATGTCTGCATTGAAAGTCACACCGTCTTTTGAAGTCGACTGTACCCTAATTGCAAGAATATGGAAGTATTAGCATACGAAACGGATGTAAAAAAGTGGAAGCGAGAAAGAGTCAGATATTCAAACTCTTGCTCGGCCCTGTTTTGTCTGAACTATGTCCTGTTCGGCTTGGATCTCAGACAGACTTTCGGTTCTGCCTTAGCTTGGCTCTTCAGAAACCATGTCGCACTCGACCCGATTCTTTCGAAGGAAAGTCGATTGAATCAATTTTAAAAATCTTTCCAAATACACAAGGCTCCGACAGATCCTTGGTTCTTCAGACATCATGGCAGCATAGACTCCACTGTGCTGCAGAGTCAACACTAGGACAAAAATTTTTCTTTTGTAGAAAGGATGTTTCTGCGGACGAGCTAAGTAGATAACGTACTAAAGTTAATTAAACCGGATCACCGAATCAACACGTAAGACCCGGTTTAGTAGTGACCCGCTCGAAATTGGTAACCCGGTTCAATCTCTGATCCACGTCTTCCAGCCTTGTATCTTCTGACACGAAATAGTTAAAAATTGTAGTAGTACATTTCCCAAACCGTTAACTGATAAGAGTAATTTTTTTCAGCTTGATTATAAGGTTAGTTCAGTAAACAATTGTATTCAATTATGCCCGTCTAGAGAGTTGATAAACAACCCTGCCTGACAAACTATATGAGTCTGATCTACTTAAAATGGTGGTTAGACATTTTGAAAGCTCAAACTATTCACTAATACGCACTTCTTTTGCTAGAAATGCCTTGCCGCGTCTACCAAACCGATAGCACCAGCAAACTGGACGAAATGACACATGCTGTAACAAGCACTCCAACAAACAAACAAAGCCACGAACAGCGTAGCACAGGATGTCAAAGTGGTCGGAAATTTTTCCGTCAGCGTCGATCAAAGGGGCACCATGGATTGACATTTGGTCAAGGAAGACGTACCAAAACATTGTTTAATATGGACTCCGGTGCTGCTGTTAAACAGGCAATGCATAGACAGGCGTTTGCGCAATCCTCAGTAACGTTCGGCGATAACACGCAATGCAATTATACCCCTCAGCGCCAGCACAGCCATGACTGCTCAAACACACCTACCAGCGAAATCGTTTTTAACGCCACGATGGTACTTGAAAACACTGACACGGCTCCGCAAGGTTAGTGAAACTTTGTACGAGGGATTCTGTTCATTAACTATGTGCTTAAAATACGGCCAAAACCGCAGGCTGAGATTTTTATATTTTCCACCGGACACGCATTTCATGTTTACGATCTATTAATTTATATTTGGCAAAGCGAGCATTATTTCCTCAAATAGCGCACAGCGTGCAGAAATTTTTCGCCCGTCTGTAGTACGTGCTAATAACGCTGCATTAGATTTATGAATTTTTGCAATGTTCAACTCGGTCATAGAACCAGTGTTGATGCACGCCTAGTTTTATGTTTGCGCTGTTGCAAATTTTTCTGCAGAAATTCTCGCAAAAGTATCATGAATTGATGAGTCTTTAATATTGCAAGGTCCTTCGGTTTATTTATCATTAAAATGCCTGTAACATTGACATTAGTTTAAATCGGGAAACGTATTAAGTTTCGACAATCTCGAAAGTTTTAGTTTGGACAGTTTCTTATTCGTAGAATTTTTATTTGACATTAGCTAGCGATAATAGATCTCATATCTTTAGCAAACACTGCGACCGTGAAACTAGAATGTTACTATACTTGTAAAGACCACAATAATGCATTGTATACATATATGAAACTTTGCAGCAAATAAATATACGTTAAGTCTGCAAACGCGCCGCAAATCACTAAGCAAACAGATATAAGCACATCGAGCTGCTCGTAAGCTGATCAATAACCAATGTGCATTCAATGAGTGTAATTAATTTCTATCGCTAGGATACGTGTATGTGGTTTTCAACAGTAAGTAATGTGCGTTTTCAAGAGTTAATAAAGTAGTAACTCGCAAAGTGAACGGAAACGGAGCGAGTGCTCTGCGCTTGGCGACCATCTTGTCTTTTGGACCGTTTTGCTTGCTTTCGCTTTGTGGTTTCGAATGACCGCGCGTCCATATGTCGAGTCGAATCTATGGGTCAAAGTCGCTCCGTTTCTGCAGCGCTCTGATCGATCTACATACTCTCATAGTCACATTTTGCACTACACTGAGTACGATATTTAGAAGGCATACTCCAACAATGGGTGCGAGCTCAGACATCACTATACATTGTGTTAGTTTTATATAGATATTACGCACATATCTAAAATGGCAATATGCTGCTACACTCAACAATACGAGTGTGACCCAAATGTACTCAATCATGCAAAAATACAAAAACCGACGTTTTGTGAATGAGTCGACATACCTTACACCGCAGTGAATGCCACATAAACAAAAAATATTCTGCGAGAATATGTCGGCATCCGTAAACTACGCCACGTCCCCCTGGAACGACATTATACAGCAACCATATGTATCCGACAATAAGTTTGTATTACGCGTGCTCGAAAACCTATATGTGCATATAATCGGATAGCCAAATTTCAAAAATCGTGACTAATTTTGAACGAGAAGACATGGCCGGCGGGTTTAGCGTCTAATCAAAAGTTACAAATCACATCTGATCATATTAAAAATTGGGAAGACCCATCTATCCGACGATGAGTTATGATCTCTCAGACGTATAAAATTTTTTGCGATTTTAACCGCTGGTAGACCTACAGGTGGAAACTCCAGTCGCTTCGGTCTCTCCGTTTTAAAGTTATCCCTGCTACAGCACTATGTTCTCGTAGGACTGAAGAATTTTGGGAGCTCAAATTTAAATCGGTTTCCATTTCATTTCATCCCGTAGTGTTTACATATGCGTGGTCAGAGTAAATTACAAATGAATCGCAAATGAAGTTATATATCATATGAAGTAATTTATTAATTTAGGAAATGGTGACGAAAACAAAGAACCGAGGGACGATTCGTTAGAGAACATGGTGGTAAGTAAAAGACATATATGCTGTAGTGCCACGGATTTGCTAGATTTTGAAGACGCGCAACAAATGCGTTGTAACGTTAGTAACTGCGGACAACGGAAAAGCGTCAGAGTACTGGAAAACCAAAAAAGAGCGCAAGTCGACCAAGTTGAAGCCCTTACTATCTCGGATCCTATCGACAAGTTACAAGTGAGACACTTTGACAAAATGGGTCGGGGTGTTGTTGCAACACTGCTAATCCGCCGTAACGAACTAGTTGCCGCTTACATTGGTCAATTGATTACTGGGAAAGAAGCATATGATCTCGAGGAAATGTATGAAGAGCGGGGCCATTTGTCTGCATCATATTTGTTCTTTTTCAAATATAACGAAGCTTCACTATGCATTGACGCAACCGCTGAAGATGGACGACTCGGGCGCTTGATCAACCACTCTAAGGCGAACGCTAATATTAAGCCAACGGTATGCTTCACGAAAGAAGGAAATGGCCCCTATGTCATATTTAAAGCGTTGTATGATATTTATCCTGGGACCCAGCTGCTTTATGACTATAAAGAATGTCGTGAAGATATAATTAAGGCAAATCCGTGGTTGGCAAAATAAATGTATTCCCTGGTAAACTACAAACGATCCCATATACTCGGATTCTTTACCCAATCCTTAAACATCGTTTTTGCACAGATCATTCAAAAACAATGTTAAAACTGATTATCGATACGATGAGTGTAAAGCATAAAATCCATTTGTTTTGTTTGGAATAAGACGTTGTGTCAAAATAGGCAGTATTGAATTAAGTCGTACAAAACGTACAAAGTCCTGCAAACATGTGGAGAAACTTTATAATACACTATTTGAATACAATACACCATTAAATGGCTGGCGAACACGCAGGGACTTTATGGTATTCATGTTTTAATGTTTAGCTTTCAACAGTGACATTGATGGTAACACCATTTGCTATTCCACTGTTTGGGCAATAAATTCAATATTGCTTTTGCAAAGGATATTTATTGCGGCAATGCATGCAGACTGGCAGACACCGAACATATTTACAGAGGTGAAAATATTTAGGGAATATGAACAAGAATCTTTGTTGCATGTAGCTACGATATACGACTTAAGGTCCCAGTGGATGGTACAATCATCCCCTAATACAAACCTACCATAGTACATAATCTAGATACTAGCATATTATTCGAAATTTTAAAGCATTAATGTAGAAATTTTATAGGGGCTTGGTCACAGCAAAATCATGCTATTTGGGAGATGCGGCGTTCCATGACCACAACCCAGTGAGTGTCGAATACTCAATTGTGTTCGTCTCATAATACCAATTATCGAGAGAAAATCCAGCAGTTAATCATTCCAGAATCTGCAGTTTCTGCTTCAGCTACAGTTTAAGTCTCAGCTGCAATTTATGTCTTTAATTACGATAATTACTGAAAACCGAGATAGCTAATTTTTTTAAACGAGGAAATTGGTTACCAGTTACCACTCGCCGATATGTGAATTATTAGGCATAAATGGATGTAATTGTTTTAGTTTTCGGAATGAAGAAGGCTGGCACAATTGCTATTTACGCCCAAATCTGGTTCACATAGCTTTACATGGGTAAGATATGGTATTTTGCGGCCACAGAAAATACGAATTACGGTACGGTAACGGAAGGCAATCGAAATGAACTCCATATACAATACTGTTATTTATTTATGTCGTGTTTTGATATTTGTAGATGAACCGTTGATTACTGAATGGTAACAAGCGTGATCAAAACAAAAAGTGACCATGAAAGTGTTACACAAATTATCTTGTTAGTGCGCAGTATAGTGAATTGTGACCATCAGTCGTAATGGATACACAGTTTCGATTTATTTCACCTAAAAATTAGTCGAATTTTCCGATGTTAGATTTTATTGCCAATAATTAGTACTGTAATACAGCGTCGGTGTGACTGCATTGTTTGTAGTTCTTGGATACACAGGACCACAAAAGTTCCAAACGGCGGGGATATAACATCAATATGGCGTTATTATCGACAAAAGCATGATAAAATGACTACTACTGCCAAAATTTTAGCCCATTCTGTAAATGTCGCAAATGCCCAATTTATGCATTGCACATAAATTTGAGCAAATTGTGCCATGAAAAGCGCAGCTATTCGACTCTTGTTCTTTAACGCACACGTAGACACTTGCAAGAGTACGAAATTAAATTGTAAATGATTGACCCCTGTGAAAATCTGCTAGCGCAAGCAGTCTATAGAATTCCAAGTTACACTGAACAGCTGTTTTCATGCATATCTTTTGCTGGATACATGGGTGGTCTAAATAAGGAAAAATTACGGGCAGCAGGAGTTCATTGCTGACCCTTTACGCCCAACATCTAAACATATGTCAAAACAAAATACAAAAGTAAACGTAATTTTCAAAAATTTACTTTGGTTTTTCTAAATACTGTTACTGAAAGTGTCCGTATGGCTCGATGGAGAGATAGTTCAAATGACGGTTTGTTCAATATTGCTTTTGTTTCCATTGTTAATTTCTCCAGCATTATTTTTTCTGGTACGTGTTTAAATTCGAAAGGTAAGACTGCTTTGTATGGTAAATAATAAATGCTGAATGTCGAAGTACAATGCTGTGTTGTGAATTATGTAATCAAACTTATTACATATTGTCCTGCGCAAAGTGTACGGATTGACAGCGCAATACAAAATGTATCATATATTTGATGGTTCATATGTTTGTATGGTTTACTTTGAACTGCCTTAATTCAGTATATTACGATTCAGTTTATAACAGTGTTGGGTGGTTTACTTTGCGCTGCCTTAATTCAGCTTATTACACTGCCTTAATTCAGTTCATTACAAGTCCATTTGATTTCATCAGCCCCGCAGCGATGATTATGTTTAAGATATCAATATCAAATTAGCAACACTCTATTGTTGTAGTTCTACATTACAAACGTCTGTGTGTCAACCAATGTGGGGTTAGGTAGCCAAATCTCATCTGAACGTACCATACCGAAGATAGATGTCCGACAAAGCTAATCATATAATTATCGTCTATGTCAAAATCTCTAACACTGCAGATTTTGTGGGTATGGCAAAAGAATTAAATAGTCCCATTATGTATATGCCGCGATTATTTTATAGATGAAAATAGATATATAATCTATTTAACGCAACATGTGCTCAGTGTAAGCATTGCCAGTCTTTATAGCCAACATCTCTCAGGATCACCCGTTCTGTGTTCTCAGTATTATACCTTGCACATTATCCATAATATTTCAATGCTCAACGTATGCTTTGTTTGTATTTTGCCATGTGTATGTTTTATCATTAATGCTTTACCATTATAATGCAATCCGAAGTATGATTTTCTGCCTAAATTTTCACGAAACCAACGCAAATTAGATACTTTTTGATTATGTCCATTTTGGGCCTTTCGACATTTCAAGTCGTAACTCTTGCATCGGATCGAATAATGGTAACATTCAGAGAAATACACAATTTTGCTATTATCCAATTTTTGTCACAGCCGCCGTTTTACAGCTATGAGCCAAAGTTTAAAATATATCCAAAAAATCGACAGTTTTAAAATTTTCACAATTGGTTTCTTGCTAGGTGGGCCTAATCGATTGACTTATGTTTATTTACCAATCAACTAAATTAGCTTCGTTGTTTTAAACCTACATCGGGTTATGTTGTTTACCCCTGCGGGGTGCAGGCAGCGACAATGGCAAAACTTTGGCTGGCACCAGACATTTTAAATTTTTTTGAGTTAGTTATGAGGACTAGAAAAGGTCTATAGGTTTTCGGGTACGCTGAACATAGTGGAAGCACATGTGATTATTAATTAGAAAAGTGCTACGTACCGGAGCCTGTAAATTAAAGGTTCAAATTGTATTGATCTTAGAAATGAAGCGTTTTGTAGCTTTAATGCGTTACAAATTACTAATTGTGCTCTTAATGCATTGATCGTGCATTAGTCTTTCTGATTCAAATCGTATTAGAAAACTGCATTTAGAACGTGGAAATGCTCGCTAAACGCAGAGTAGCCAGACTCGTTCGGCTTCGCCTCGCTTTGCCAATACTATTCATTATGACATTGACTCAATGTTTTTTTGTGCTCAACGTATGCATTGCTCAACGTATGCATTTTTAGTATCTTAACATGTGTATATTTTGTCAATACATTACCATTATAATTCAATTCTCAACGTATGCCTTTTTAGTATCTTATACAATAAATATCGTATTCTGCAAAGAAATTTTGTACCTGTGTGAATAGTATCAATCTGCGAGCTGATTATATTATGAATTATGGCATAAGATCGTTAAGGCATCCTAACATCAATCTCGTTGTCTGATATATAATTTGAATTACGCTGCGCCGTGAAAATTAAGGTTTAAGTTTATTAAAGCTTCCAGTTTGGTACAACATAAAGAGCTTTACAATTTCTCTCATCGAGCGTCACTGACTTGCAGCGATTTGCTAACGGAATCACAAAAGTTGGTAATAAGCTGTCGCATTAGGACAGATCTAGAATTCTATATCACTACAGGAGTAATTATAGTTTCGGTTCCGACAAACATAGTGCTAAAGTTCCAGCGAAGCCCAAAATCGGACACAAACCGGAATTCCTGTTAAAAACTATTGCGAACTTTTTCACATTTCTGTGTAGGCAATTGCATCTGGTAGCTAATAGCTAACCGGGTACCAGACTTTCATAGTTCTTATAAACGATGTATTCGGCCAAGTACATATATTTACGACTTTCTACTTAGGTATTCAGGTACCCGGATTTCTCATACCCAGGTACTTGAATAAATAAACTAAATTATCCCAAAGCCGTAAATGATCCACTAACTTTACCATCCGACCAAATTATGCGAATGTCTTGAGTAAATTATCCGAATGTCCTAAGTACCCACTACCTTTGGTAGTTTTTGTAAACGTTGTATCCAGCCAAGTTTACATATAGTTACGACTTTAATTTAGGCACCCAATGCACTAAACTACCCAGTAACTTTGGAAGCTCTTGCGCCCAGTCACAGCTAACGTGTCTGATGACGTTCAACTTGGTGTTAAATTCTTATCTAAGGTTTGTAGGTTGCAAGCGTGCTTACCTAATATAAAATATATTTTGTGTTATGTTCAGAATGATAAGGTTGCTTAGGTTTATGAATTAGCATAATTTCTGATAGCGAATGTCTTTCGCAGCCTTACCCAATCTTGCAAAATTCCGGCCTAGCCCGACTAGTTTATGATCAGTTGTTGGCTCTTTCGATATAGGTATAAAAATAGCCGTGAAATGAGCGCGACAAAGTTGGTAAAATAAACACACGGATGTCAACTTATGTATTGGTGAGAACGGACGGAAAATTTTTGGCCTTACATGGCCTGTTTGAAATCAGGCGTCGGCTTTCAGGCCCAGAACACGGGTTAGACTGGACTGGCCGCTTGGCGAAATTTTCGCCTCTATTCAGCAGTACAGAATGATTTGGAAATTTTGACGAATGGAAGTGTTTTCGCACATTTTGGAAAAAATATTTTCGATAAGATTCTGTTAACTGCAGTAGAAACTAGTATAATAACCAAGTGCCTTAAACCTTCAACTAGCTGCTGAAATATCCTATAGTTTACTTTTAAAGCACCAGCGCTGAAATTTGAGTTTTAGACGCAAAGCAGAAATTTTTTCCGTAAAATCCTTAATTATGAGAGCAAACTACATGTGCCAAAATTTTGCCCTCATCAGACAATAGCCTGAGGCTGTATGAAATATTTGTCTGAAGCTCAATGAGATGGAGTACCGAAGGTTAATAGCCGGTTTGTACCATTGCCAATAAATCGCGGTTACAAGAATGGGAGTCAAATCGCCCAGTCAAAACTGATTGCCAAAAATCGCGGTTCAAGAATGGGAGTCAAATAGCCCAGTCAAAACTTGTTGCCAATCAATCGCGGTTACGAGAATGGGAGTCAAATAGCCCAGTCAAAACTGATTGCCAAAAAATCGCTGTTACAAGAATGGGAGTCAAATAGCCCAGTCAAAACTGATTGCCAAAAATCGCGGTTACAAGAATGGGAGTCAAATAGCTCAGTCAAAACTTGTTGCCAATCAATCGCGGTTACGAGAATGGGAGTCAAATAGCCCAGTCAAAACTGATTGCCAAAAAATCGCTGTTACAAGAATGGGAGTCAAATAGCCCAGTCAAAACTGATTGCCAAAAATCGTGGTTACAAGAATGGGAGTCAAAAATCGCGGTTACAAGAATGGGAGTCAAATAGCCCAGTCAAAACTGATTGCCAATAAATCGTGGTTACAAAAATATACGATATGTTAAGCGGTAATAAGCCTTCGCCGAAACGCAGATTTTCAACATATTCCAAGCGTTTTGGTCATTCCGTTATATTTCAGTATGTATAAAGATTAAGACGAGATTACATTTCCATTAGCGTTTAAAATTTAGATTTCCGGTTACTATGACTGCTGTCACTCAATGATTACTAGCGATTAATAGGAAACGGCACCAGCCCTTGGGCTGAACTCGGTACTATTATATACACTGAACAAATTTAAATAGCTGACAATACGGATAATCACGACTCGCCGTGTGGTCACATAATATAGTATTGATGACGTTTAAAAATGTATATATAATCATGAACCGTGATACAACACAAATGTCCGATATCGATGGCATAAACAATGATTCTATTTTCAAAAATCCATTTTTAGATCAGGTATGTTGTATTATTTAAAGCAGTGGTTTATACATATCAATTGCTACATATTACCGTATGGCTTTACCGTAAGTAAAAGCGGTCACAAATTCAATATCCAGCACAAAATCTGTATATACACAATTTAAAACTAGGTTGTAGCGTATGTAATAAAGATATAACAGCTGCAAGGCCATTTAAAATGAACGTTCAAGTAATCAAATTTGCACTGACGTAAAGACAGACGACCCTGTTATCTGATAAGAACTCCAAGCACTTTAAAAGCCATTTTCAGACATGCTGTTTTCGTGATTTGTACATAAATTTCACCCAAGGATGACAGAATACGAGTCCTTATTTCATAAAGTTTCCAAAAATAGCTTACCACCAGGGAATAACCGGAACCGGAACCGGCAGCCGGAACCGCCCATTTAAACCGGAACCGGACCCGGAACCTGGTCTGCGAAATTTATGGATGATGATGATGAAAACAGATGATGGAAGAAATGAAGGTATAGTGGATTTAAAATGCATTAAAAACAACTTTTACATTAAATTTAATGTATTGCTATGGTATTATTGCCTTTCTGAAACTTTAAAGAGACTGAGGAAGCTAATAATGTTTATTTAACGATCAAATATGTCGATTTTTGGACATTCAGAGCAAAAAATGTCTTCCACTATACACCATTGCGTACAGTGCGTCAAATCGAATGTGCTTACAAAGCTTGGAGCGTAGAATACACACTTTCGCTCTGTCTCCAGTCACCTCCCTTTACTACACATATGTTTATTGCATGTTCTTCTGTAGCAAAATTAAAATTATTGGTTTATATGATTCTAAGAGAAAATAATAGATAGAAGGTAATTTTCTGATCAGTGGTCAGAGACACTGTTTAGGCTAGCGTTGGACAAACAGTGCCCGTCAGTTAGATCATAATGAACTTTCTAATCAGAATGCTATAAATGAGACACACTGTGATGCTGCTCGCACAGTTTCAATAAATACAGTTCATTGCCAAGAAAGGAGTTTCTAGCTGCGTTGCAGATAACGTTAGTTTACTTCAATTTAGACTGATTTACCAAGTTTACAAGTGCACTGGCGGGTACTTGACGCAATTTAAGTTAGCCAAGCGTACCCTAAGTACTTCTGCGTAAGCCATACTCTGTTACCGAGTTGGACCGGTTTAATTCAAAGGTATCCCACACACTTCTGGATGTGTAAAATAGCTGCTATAAGCATCGACCTGGCTTTGATTCAACAAACTAATGCAGGTTATTATGAAAAATTAGTGCTCAAATTATGTGCCCTACTTACGTTTCACAAGGCAAATTATTTAGTTAATCCTGTCTTTTGCTTAGTTGTATTGGAGCGTGATCATTGCATAATATATAATACATATGTTTGGATTACAGGATGAAGCAAAAAACGTGGAAAATTTCAAATAAAATTTTTAAACCGGAATTCCGGTTCCGGTATGGTTTTTGCCCTTTACCGGAACCGCAACCGGAACACGATTTTCGCGGGAACCGGAATTCCGGTTACTCCCTGCTTACCCCCGTGTTCTGTAAACCACAATGTTAAAGTATCTTTGCGACATGATGCTAATAAGATATATTTAAAAAGCATATATTTTAGCTCTATTACATTTTAGCTTTGCGAAACGATGCAGAACACCTCAAAAAGCTTCGAAGTAGCCACGACCTTGGATCGTAACACAGAAAGCCGCAGGTTAATGCCTCAATGTTAGCTTAGCATTATTAACTTATATGAATGTGGCATATATAACATCAGCACTGCCATTACCAAGTTTATCGCTCTAGGCTGGTGTAATAAACACAAAATTATCCAATGAACTACACATCCAGCAAGGCAAAAACAGAGCAAGGGAACCAACCAGACAATATCATACAATGGGGCGTACATCAAAGTGAAATTATACAAGCTTTTTAAGAAGGAATACAGTAGCGCGCACGACAAAATTCGCCACTCAAATTTAATGGGAACAGTTTCTGCTGAACACTGAATAATTTAATTGACAAGTATATATACAACTATACAGATATTAAACGAACTAATCATTTTGTATGAAACCGCGCTAAGAGTTAACTACTGTGTATAAAAATACAAACGAAGATTAGACTTCCACTAGGACCCACTAATATGCTTCTTCAGGACCTACTAATACACTTCTCGAAGAAAGTATAAGTTCAACCCCATAAATATTTGCACTGCGGATTATATTAATATTCCTCATCCCGACTTTGTGACTGCCTCAAATTTGTGAACGGTGTTGCGTGTGAATGAAACTGCCAAAACAATGAAAAATATCGGAATAGCGAGTATATACAACAAGCGAAACGTTCCCGGAATATTTTAATAGATTCTGATATAATTTGTTTCTTACTGCTAATTTAGAGTGTCGGAGGCGTCCATAATGCCTGGATCATGCAATCAATGGAGACTGAACTCAATGACAATGCTGAACAGAAGACTCAACAATGAAGTGCGTTTATTTCACAGAGGTTACGTATATATACTGCCACCAGCAACTGCTACAAGGTTCCTACCTCTAATCCTAATGTTTGACCACTGCTCTTTTAACAGTAGCAACCTGGCGTCCATGAAGACTTTTCAAATACGGTTCTTGTAGCACCATGTAGCGAAAATATTACGCAATAAAGAGTTGCGCGACATTTGATCTATTTCATCGTGACTTGTCCTTCTATAATGCATACATTGTTCTTAGAATAAGAGACAACGGTAGCAATTTTTATTCAGTGGCATTGTTGTGTTTACATTGGAATAACAAATGGTGAATTCTTCCAGTCAAGATGAAATTAGACATCAGCCGTATATATAAACGTTGCACACAATTGCACATATTAGAAGAGACTAAAATTAGTGACAATTTATAAAATTAATGTCATCTCTTTGTTCTGAAAAATAATGTCATCCTGTGTATGCTACGCGAGATAAGCATTTCGCATTTTACACATTATGAAATTAATATTGCGAAAATAGAAATGGTTGTTCGGATATTGTTAGTACACTTTGATCAGGGTTTGCTAGCATAAAGTGGTATTTTGAGCAAATCCCTGTCGTACCAATTGAGCCTGGTCACAAAATCGAAAATTGAGACATAATTTTTCATAAAAGATGAATTAACCACTACTATCGCAAAATATGTAACAAATGGAAACAGAAAAGATTTATATTCGCCAATCGATTATGTAATTATCCTGTGAATTCCTACCAGATCAACGAGTAACCGCGAAACAAACCTAAGTAATTAAGTTACAAATTGAAATGTAGACTTTTCAAGAAAGTTTGGGTTACGTGGAAGCAAGTTGCATATCAGGCCATGGAGTTCAAATATCTGCAGTGACATATAAATTTCAACGAGAAAGCTCAAACGCCTTCAATGACATGAATTTGAACGAGTGCCAAGGTATGAGGAAACGGAACTTTCAGTAGGTCGGGTTATATAGAGTGAACTACACTTATAGCCATAGAGTATAACAAACTGCACCTGTAGCCAGCAAATATATTCAATTGGTAAACTTCAAGCAATGCTACGTATGATAAAATGAAACTTTCGATAAGTCGGGTTACCCGCTGCAAACTTCATTTATAACCAGAGAGTTCAAATATCTTCAGTTCTAATATATATATATAAATATCAACGAGTGCATAGGTATGATAATACGGAACAGATGTTCATTTCAAACATTCTATAATGTTTTGTACTGTCGGGCACACTAAACCACATTCTATATTGTCGGGCACACTAAACACATTCTATATTTATATATCTTATTTAGGGTCATGCCACGGATAGTGCCGGAAACAAATCTCATAACTACCTGGTTCAGTCGCACGACATGGCCAACCATACGTAAGGATCATATAGAGTAAATTGCGTTTATACTGAAATGACGTGGGACGAATAATTTCGTCGTAAAAATTCGTTGTCAGTTTACACCCAAGTGGTCATATTCCGAACCACAAAAACGGAATTTTATCAAAGTAACGTAGCAAGATTTTTCGATCATTTACAGTTTCGAATGTGAAATAGCAATATTGTGTCATTTTTCTTTCCGATACAACCGCTGTCCGTGTACACTTGCTAATATCTCCGCGAGCTGTTGACGTAGACAAACTTGAACAGAATCGACATTGCTTTACCTACATGCTGTTCTACTGAGCATGCTGCATCCTACCGGTTGTTTGTCAGGGCCGCTTAATTTATCCCAATCTTGATTCACTAGTGTGATGTCGCTAAAAATTGATTTGGTATTTGTGAAAGCAAAACAGAATTACCCTAGACAAACTATAAAAATACCAGTTTTTCACGATATTGCTGTGTGATACTGCGAAACAACCGTCAGCGCGCTTTTGCCCTCTTTTGCACCAGGACGATACAGATCGAAACAACCGCTACCAACCAAAACATGATAACTTCTACCTTAATGTACTACTGTAAACTGCAATGTAGAGGTAAAACAAACAAATAATGCCGCTTGCATTTACTTAGCGAAACGTTTAGTATATCTGTCAGACCAGATAGGCATTGTTGCAGTGCATTCAGCTCCTCAGAAATAAATCAGTTTAAATCCAATTAAAATGATTAACGGCATAAATTAGCAATATAAAACGCACGACAATTTTTCATTATTTTAATTCCTATCATTTAGCCATCCAAGTGATAAACTGAGGCATATATTTATACTTAAGCTTCCGTATTACCACTGTAGGGTTTAGCGAGTTGGTAATTACAACCATTAATTGTTTGTATATGTGAAATTAGTGGTTATGATTTAAACGAATTTTTATTGGCTGTGCGTTGCGTTGTATGCCTCATGCTTTGTACTAACTTGCCATTTGTCAGTGACGCTAAACACAACGATCTATGCGAAGCATCTAGTATTGCAATTAATAGGCTAGACAAACCTCTCAAATCAGAATTAACCCTGAATATAACTCAGATTTGTATTTTCAAACTGAGGAATATTATTTATTGTTCTTGCAACCGTAGCATCGGACTTGCGTGATTAACAGGATAAATTTTTAGCGTATAAACAGCAGTCATAACCTCTTGCTTACCAAGTTTTCTTATAATCCTTCTGAACTGTAAGAACTGTGGTGGTTTTCGATCAAATAGTCACGGTATGACAGACGTTTAGTTGCAGTGTTAAAATTACACGCAACACTTCGTAGTCGTTTAAACAGCATAACGCAAAATATTCAACGTCCACAATATGGTTAGTATCAGTGGACATAGCATTGTCCGTGTCAAGTATATAATATTTACGTCACCCTATTAAACATAAACATAATATAATACATAATGCTCATTACAGCAATACTATAAACATAGCCTTGTACATACGCATGCGCATACTAGTAAAATTACTTTTACATAATGCTTACCTTGAATCGTAGATGTTCAGGTCGACGTTGGACATCAAAAAACGTAGATTTCGCGAAAATGATCAGTTTTCGACTCATACAATAGAAAATGGCTTCTTATCCAAGGTAATTTCGAATATTACAAGTTACAATATGCCTTTATCAGTCGTAATAATATCAGTTGTAAGAATATTTCTATTCTGCGTAGATTTGATTGTAACAATGGTGTTAACGGCAATGGATTGTTCTCCGGGATAGAATAAAACGGTGTATATGCATTCGACAACGGCTAAAATAAGATATATAATGTCGAATCAGTAGTTAACATTTTTATGATTACATTTTGATGATTAAGTTATTTCAGAAGATATAACGAGCCGTTCCCACAAGACATTGAAGGCAAACATTGTAATATAATATATTATTATGTATATACATTATGTTATACACATTGACAGATATTGCAACCTGCATATTTAGCTTTTCAAATATATTATCAAAGGTGCATATTTATAGTTGTTGATAATACTTAATATCATTCGATCTAACACTACCTGGCTACAAACTATACCTACTATATTGGTATTTATAAACCGGAACACCAATCATGGAATAAATATTTGATTGCTGGCATACTGCACTTAAATATGTGTGTCAAATATGAAATTATGCAAATGAAAAAGTTGAAGCGACAACATAATTCTGTCATGAAATTAAGTTTTTAATGTATAAATTATGTAACATCTAGAAATTACGGTTACTTTCCGTACAGATATTTTTGCGCGTGTGATATTATTTCAATGATACATTACTATCACTGTGTACATTTTTTAAAGATGCACAAAACAAGTCAAGCAAATCCCACGGAATCAGAAACCTACAAGTAAGCAAGTTTTTTACAGAAATTTTCAAACACGAATTATGTCGCTGAGTAAACGTATTCTATTTATCAATCATGCAAGCTATACGTTTTGTTTCAATACAGAAAGTTTGAGACATGTCTCAACAAATGCTTCGAAATTCGCAAAAGCAGTTGTACTAGAATATTAATTCGAGAAATATTGTTTATCTTTTATCGGGTTTATTTAACAGTAATATTCACTTGGAAGAATTATTTGTGAAAGAGTTGGAGAAATTATTTGTGCACATTAGAGCGGTTTATGTCGGAGAAATATATTAACATGGAGAAATTTGTTCGTCACAGATGCGGTTTATCTCCTAGAAATATTAACCGGGAGAAACTAGTAACTCAGAGGCGATGGTGAAACACAGCGAGCATAGTTTCATCTATAAGTGGTGATTTTGTGTAATCACTTGTAACAGGCTTAGTGTTTCAGGTACATAGCCGTCTAAAACCTATTATACAGTGTTTTTAATAGAAGTGTTAATTTTCTGAAAAATTTAACCTGGAGAAATTTGGTGCCTGATGGATGTGTTTCTTTTCAAGAAATATTAACTTGAAAAAGTTATTTGTTCCAGTTTGTAGCCCAGTAAATTTGTAATTTAATATGTAATCAGCTGTGTTCTAGGCATATTGAGCGTTTGCGGCCGCTAACAAATCATGGCATCTGGATTACACCACAAAACTGCAAATCCACAACTGCAACAGTGAAAAATATTCGCGTATTCAAAAAGATTTACGAGAATCTCCACGAATTTGGCGAGTATATAATAAAACATCCTGGATGCACACTAAAAGATGCATGTGTCAACAGTAATACGTCTTATAGACCAAAACAGATTGTATACCGTTGCCCACGCAGCCACCTGCCATATTGTATTTACAATGATTTTGAGTCAGAAAACTACTACGTATTTCCAGTGGTGCCGAATCCGGAAATGGACACAATGGTGGCTACATGTCGAACACGACTGGAAAATGAAAAGCAGGACCGGAACAAAAAAATAATATCGGAAACCCTGCTACACAGAAAGCTCGTCTTCGCGAATGTCTCGACGTCATACCGTATTCATCGCGCAACATTGCTAAGTATCTCGCAATAACTTTTACATCCGCAAATTACAGGCAATCCCGAGCACTTGGAGTGTGCAGACCAAAACAAGTAACTGATGATGCATTAGAGCGTATAAATACCTACAGGCAAGCGCAGGCGGAAGTAAATCGTCTATTAGAAATAGACTTGGACAAATCGGAAGATGAGCTAATAAATTTTATGAACGAAGAACTCGATGAAATAGCAATGTTAGAACCAAAAGGGTTGGAAGCACTTATTAGGTCTGTAAAGAAAAAAACGGTCTTCAATACCGCCGATTTCGCAAAACAGATCAAGTGTGGCAGCAATGTTTTAGTACTACGTGCTGTATTGCATCAGTTATTCGTATATGCTAGAAAAAATGGTATCGTGCTGCCAGAGTCCTTGTTTGAATTGTCGGCTTGCCTAGGTAACCCCGAATACGATGACACTTTGTTGCCAGATGGTGAGATGGCTCATCCAGTTGATTTGCTAAACAAACTGCATACCTGCACGTTGAAAGAAACAGCTAGTGGGTTACGGAATGTATTGGTCGAAAATGCCATGCGACAGCAGGTTGCAACTTTGAAATTGCTGCGCCATTTTAAAATCATACGTCGAAGAGAGCCTGAGGTTATAAAGCGGCACGGTAACGATTTGATGTATCATATCGAAGAATTCCTAAGAGCTAATGAAATTGGCGCAGATACCTTCAGACGATTCGATAGCCATGTCATAGTCGGACCCAAAGACAAAAAATCCAATACGACAAAAGTCACGTATACTAATATTCAAAACTATTTGTTTGACCAGATGGGAATTTTGTTTTCGAGAAGTGTAATATATTACTGTTGCGCTAGACGAGAACAAAGGTTTGCTCGGACTCATAGGCATTATGGCGTAGCGAACATTGTGTGGCGAAAATATAGACGTGCGTTTAACCTGAAATTTTCTCCCGATATCTACTGGAGTAACGCTTTTTATCGAAATAAAGATTACGTTGAACTCAAGTCCCCATTATCATTAATTCTCAACAGCGACGATAAAGCCATTTTGAAGCTGGACACAGTTGCAACAAACTGCAAATTCTCGACGTTAACGAACAGCAGCAAGATACCATCGCGCCCCTGCAGCGACTACGGCAACAATTTTAAAGATACATTGCAAGTGTCAAGTTATCTAGTAATTCCTAAAGCTGGCATACCGTTTCCGCTAGCTATTGGTGTAGTCAAGGCATCACTTTTAAATGGAAAAAATGCAACGCAACACCACGCTGATCTATCGAAATTATATGACAGCGGTATGCTTCCCACATGTAACAGCAAAACTAAAGATCCGTTTAAAATTATGCTCTTACGCAGAGATGGTGGAAGCGACGAGGCGCCAACTACAAAAGAGGTGAGGTTTTGGATAGCATACGAACATTTATTACGAGACCAATGGCTCACCATTTTAACAACAAGATATCCAGGCGGTTCGTTTCTGAACGACGTGGAGCGCATGAATGGCGCCATTTCCATTGCGGAAAATGGATTGTACATACCAACAACATTGATATGTCCAAACCCCACAACTATTACGAGCGAAGAAGATCTCGACATTGTTTCGAAGAATTTGCGGCTAGCCGTAGATTTTTACATCCAGCACGTAGACGGTGCCAAGTTTGGAAAATGCCAGATGCGTTTTCTACCCTCAGATCAGCCAAATATTATATCGCGTGATCTTCTAACGACTTTCCTACATGGCAACGCTCAGCAAAAAAGAATGTGTTCGGAAAATAACAAAGAAATCTGGGATTTGATGCAGAAAGTGGAAGCGGTTGGTAACAACCATTTCATGAATGAACACGAAAGTCGCTACCAATTTGCACTAAAGGTGTGTCTTCAAAAACAGTGTCCGCATGCAACGTGCCGAAGGGCAGTTGCTGATGAAACTTTCTGTCGCCAGGTGTAAGTTTATTAAATTATATATAAATTGATTTCCCTACAGTTCCATATCTTCGAACGATAAAGCCAGAGGAATCAGTTCGATATTTTCTAACAATAAAGCCAGATAATAATTTTATACTACCCTACCGTTTGTCGGGGAGAGGGTCGATGCAAAATTTTTGCAACAAACCATCAAAATTAGGGACTGGAAAAAATTTTACCGGAGCTAGCATGACACCGCTCTCCCCCTAGTGTGAGTTACCCCTCGGAGACGGAATGTACACGCTAATTTTGTTTCGGACTTGTTATAATTGCTCCCAGTCAGCTTTTCCCAGTAAGCGAATTTTGTATAGTCCAGTCTCAGTTGTTCTATGTATAGAAAAATCAAGGACATTCATGGTAACGTCTATAAAATTTTATACCACCCTACCGTTTGTTGGGGAGAGGGTCGATGCAAAATTTTTGTAACAAACCATCAAAATTAGGGGCTGGAAAAAATTTGACCGGTGTTAGCATGACACCGCTCTCCCTTTAGTGTGAGTTACCCCTCGGAGACGGAATGTACACGCTAATTTTGTTTCGGACTTGTTATAATTGCTCCCAGTCAGCTTTTCCCAGTAGGCTAATTTTGTATAGTCCAGTCTCAGTTATTCTACGTATAAAAAATCAAGGACATTCATGGTAACGTCTATAAAATTTTATGCCACTCTACCGTTTGTCGGGGAGAGGGTAATTGCTCCCAGTCAGCTTTTTCCAGTAAACGAATTATGTATAGTCCAGTATCAGTTATTCTACGTATAAAAAATCAAGGACATTCATGGTAACGTCTATAAAATTTTATACCACACTACCGTTTGTCGGGGAGAGGGTCGATGCAAAAGTTTTGCAACAAACCATCAAAATTAGGGGCTGGAAAAAATTTGACCGGTGTTAGCATGACACCGCTCTACCCGTAGTGTGAGTTACCCCTCGGAGACGGAATGTACACGCTAATTTTGTTTCGGACTTGTTATATTTGCTCCCAGTCAGCTTTTCCCAGTAAGCGAATTTTGTATAGTCCAGTCTCAGTTCCAGTCAGCTTTTCCCGGTAAGCGAATTTTGTATAGTCCAGTCTCAGTTATTCTACGTAAAAAAATCAAGGACATTCATGGTAACGTCTATAAAATTTTATACCACCCTACCGTTTGTCGTGGAGAGGGTTGATGCAAAAATTTTGTAACAAACCATCAAAATTAGGGGCTGGCAAAAATTTGACCGGTGTTAGCATGACACCGCTCTCCCCCTAGTGTGAGTTACCCCTCGGAGACGGAATGTACACGCTAATTTTGTTTCGGGCTTGCTATAATTGCTCCCAATCAGCGTTTCCCAGTAAGCGAATTTTGTATAGTCCAGTCTCAGTTATTCTACGTATAAAAAAATCAAGAACATTCATGGTAACGTCTATAAAATTTTATACCACCCTACCGTTTGTCGGGGAGAGGGTCGATGCAAAATTTTTGTAACAAACCATCAAAATTAGGGGCTGGAAAAAATTTGACCGGTGTTAGCATGACACCGCTCTCCCTTTAGTGTGAGTTACCCCTCGGAGACGGAATGTACACGCTAATTTTGTTTCGGACTTGTTATAATTGCTCCCAGTCAGCTTTTCCCAGTAGGCTAATTTTGTATAGTCCAGTCTCAGTTATTCTACGTATAAAAATTCAAGGACATTCATGGTAACGTCTATAAAATTTTATGCCACTCTACCGTTTGTCGGGGAGAGGGCACACCAACCCCCCCCCCCCCCCAAAAACACATAATTGCTCCCAGTCAGCTTTTTCCAGTAAACGAATTATGTATAGTCCAGTATCAGTTATTCTACGTATAAAAAATCAAGGACATTCATGGTAACGTCTATAAAATTTTATACCACACTACCGTTTGTCGGGGAGAGGGTCGATGCAAAAGTTTTGCAACAAACCATCAAAATTAGGGGCTGGGAAAAATTTGACCGATGTTAGCATGACACCGCTCTACCCGTAGTGTGAGTTACCCCTCGGAGACGGAATGTACACGCTAATTTTGTTTCGGACTTGTTATATTTGCTCCCAGTCAGCTTTTCCCAGTAAGCGAATTTTGTATAGTCCAGTCTAAGTTCCAGTCAGCTTTTCCCGGTAAGCGAATTTTGTATAGTCCAGTCTCAGTTATTCTACGTATAAAAAATCAAGGACATTCATGGTAACGTCTATAAAATTTTATACCACCCTACCGTTTGTCGAGGAGAGGGTCGATGCAAAATTTTTGTAACAAACCATCAAAATTAGGGGCTGGAAAAAATTTGACCGGTGTTAGCATGACACCGCTCTCCCCCTAGTGTGAGTTACCCCTCGGAGACGGAATGTACACGCTAATTTTGTTTCGGACTTGTTATAATTGCTCCCAGTCAGGTTTTCCCAGTAGGCGAATTTTATATAGTCCAGTCTCAGTTATTCTACATATAAAAAAATCAAGGACATTCATGGTAACGTCTATAAACTTTTATACTACCGTACCGTTTGTTGGGGAGAGGGTCGATGCAAAATTTTTGTAACAAACCATCAAAATTAGGGGCTGGAAAAATTTGACCGGTGTTAGCATGACACCGCTCTCCCCCTAGTGTGAGTTACCCCTCGGAGACGGAATGTACACGCTAATTTTGTTTCGGGCTTGCTATAATTGCTCCCAATCAGCGTTTCCCAGTAAACGAATTTTGTATAGTCCAGTCTCCGTTATTCTACGTATAAAAAATCAAGAACATTCATGGTAACGTCTATAAAATTTTATACCACCCTACCGTTTGTCGGGGAGAGGGTCGATGCAAATTTTGTAACAAACTATCAAAATTAGGGGCTGGAAAAAATTTAACCGGTGTTAGCATGACACCGCTCTACCCCTAGTGTGAGTTACCCCTCGGAGACGGAATGTACACGCTAATTTTGTTTCGGACTTGTTATATTTGCTCCCAGTAAGCTTTTCCCAGTAAGCGAATTTTGTATAGTCCAGCCTCAGTTCCAGTCAGCTTTTCCCGGTAAGCGAATTTTGTATAGTCCAGTCTCAGTTATTCTACGTATAAAAAATCAAGGACATTCATGGTAACGTCTATAAAATTTTATACCACCCTACCGTTTGTCGAGGAGAGGGTCGATGCAAAATTTTTGTAAGAAACCATCCAAATTAGGGGCTGGAAAAAATTTGACCGGTGTTAGCATGACACCGCTCTACCCCTAGTGTGAGTTACCCCTCGGAGACGGAATGTACACGCTAATTTTGTTTCGGACTTGTTATATAATTGCTCCCAGTCAGCGAATTTCGTATAGTCCAGTCTCAGTTCCAGTCAGCTTTTCCCAGTAAGCAAATTTTGTATAGTCCAGTCTCAGTTATTCTACGTATAAAAAAAATCAAGGACATTCATGGTAACGTCTATAAAATTTTATACCACCCTACCGTTTGTCGAGGAGAGGGTCGATGCAAAATTTTTGTAAGAAACCATCCAAATTAGGGGCTGGAAAAAATTTGACCAGTGTTAGCATGACACGGCTCTCCCCCTAGTGTGAATTACCCCTCGGAGACGGAATGTACACGCTAATTTTGTTTAGGACTTGTTATAATTGCTCCCAGACAGCTTTTCCCAGTAAGCGAATTTTGTATAGTCCAGTCTCAGTTATTTTACGTATAAAAAAATCAAGGACATTCATGGTAACGTCTATAAAGTTTTATACTACCGTACCGTTTGTTGGGGATAGGGTCGATGCAAAATTTTTGTAACAAACCATCAAAATTAGGGGCTGGAAAAATTTGACCGGTGTTAGCATGACACCGCTCTCCCCTAGTGTAAGTTACCCATCGGAGACGGAATGTACACGCTAATTTTGTTTCGGGCTTGCTATAATTGCTCCCAATCAGCGTTTCCCAGTAAACGAATTTTGTATAGTCCAGTCTCAGTTATTCTACATATAAAAAAATCAAGGACATTCATGGTAACGTCTATAAACTTTTATACTACCGTACCGTTTGTTGGGGAGAGGGTCGATGCAAATTTTTTGTAACAAACCATCAAAATTAGGGGCTGGAAAAATTTGACCGGTGTTAGCATGACACCGCTCTCCCCCTAGTGTGAGTTATCCCTCGGAGACGGAATGTACACGCTAATTTTGTTTCGGGCTTGCTATAATTGCTCCCAATCAGCGTTTCCCAGTAAACGAATTTTGTATAGTCCAGTCTCAGTTATTCTACGTATAAAAAATCAAGAACATTCATGGTAACGTCTATAAAATTTTATACCACCCTACCGTTTGTCGGGGAGAGGGTCGATGCAAAATTTTGTAACAAACTATCAAAATTAGGGGCTGGAAAAAATTTAACCGGTGTTAGCATGACACCGCTCTACCCCTAGTGTGAGTTACCCCTCGGAGAGGGAATGTACACGCTAATTTTGTTTCGGACTTGTTATATTTGCTCCCAGTCAGCTTTTCCCAGTAAGCGAATTTTGTATAGTCCAGCCTCAGTTCCAGTCAGCTTTTCCCGGTAAGCGAATTTTGTATAGTCCAGTCTCAGTTATTCTACGTATAAAAAATCAAGGACATTCATGGTAACGTCTATAAAATTTTATACCACACTACCGTTTGTCGGGGAGAGGGTCGATGCAAAAGTTTTGCAACAAACCATCAAAATTAGGGGCTGGAAAAAATTTGACCGGTGTTAGCATGACACCGCTCTACCCGTAGTGTGAGTTACCCCTCGGAGACGGAATGTACACGCTAATTTTGTTTCGGACTTGTTATATTTGCTCCCAGTCAGCTTTTCCCAGTAAGCGAATTTTGTATAGTCCAGTCTAAGTTCCAGTCAGCTTTTCCCGGTAAGCGAATTTTGTATAGTCCAGTCTCAGTTATTCTACGTATAAAAAATCAAGGACATTCATGGTAACGTCTATAAAATTTTATACCACCCTACCGTTTGTCGAGGAGAGGGTCGATGCAAAATTTTTGTAACAAACCATCAAAATTAGGGGCTGGCAAAAATTTGACCGGTGTTAGCATGACACCGCTCTCCCCCTAGTGTGAGTCACCCCTCGGAGACGGAATGTACACGCTAATTTTGTTTCGGGCTTGCTATAATTGCTCCCAGTCAGCTTTTCCCAGTAAGCGAATTTGGGGAAGTTGGGGCAATGTGGGTAAGTGATGCAGGGTAATTCCGTAATTATGGAAAAAAATGAAAAAAATTTTTTTCGTAATAACATGGACATATTATATACCGTTAGACGCGGAATGACGAGAGGAGTTGAATGGAGGCAATTTCGTTGCAAAATTTTGATATTGTAAGAAATTATGGGCAAATACGTGAATTTATAAAAAATTAAATTTGAGAAATTTGCTTTGTGGGAGTAACAGCTTAGTGCGGGGGGTTCGGGGGGCGGCAGCCCCCCGACTTAGGCTTAGGCTTAGGCTTAGGTTTAGGCTTAGGCTTAGGCTAAGTATATTTTGCTATTGACTATTAGAACATTATTGACTATTATAGACAAATGCAAGATATCTTACATTTATAATGGATAAAGAGCATGTAGTTGAGCGAAAAATTCCCCTTGAGGATTGTCTTTAAATTGTTGTCGCCAGGTATATTCCTTCAAATAACGATCAAACAACTGCGGTTTCACTCCACCACGTGTTCGGATAGATTCTTTGAGCCGGGCCCACAATCCATCGAAGTTCTGTGTATGTACGGTATGATCAGTGGGATTTACAAATTGTCTATTATGATGATTGACAGTTTCGTGCGTGTAGAGATGTGGCCGTGGAAGGGCACGTAAACCGTCAATGTAGGTACGAAAGCTGTCGGTTAGGATTCGGGTTCCAGGTAAAACATGTTGAATAATTAATGGGATTACTGTTGGAATTTGTCGGTTGTTGACTGGGAAGAGAAGACACCTTTGAGAATGTCGCTCGATAATACCAAGAACCCAGCCATGTTTTCGTCGACGTAAACCACGATGATATTTTTGCCGAAAAAAAATAGATTCGTCAATCTCAACGTCAACACCAGGGCCTCCCAATCGCAGATACTGCCAGTAGTCCCTGTCGAATGCAACCGCAATGTCTCGGCAATAGTTATACCAATCGGTGACGGTATTTTTACTAACATGTAATTGCTTTTGAATCCATGTTGTAGTCTGTTTGTCGATGTAGGCTTGAATTAATAAAATTGCATTTCCAAGAGAAATGTGATGACTAGCGAAAAAAGATCCTTGCCGGATCGAATATTTTTTTCGACAAGTGGGGTGATTTGAACATCGCCATTCCCAGTCGTCACACCTGCCGAAATCTCCACGCTTTGCTAGGTAACAGGGTTGGCCGCACTCGCAATCCTTGTAGTTAGCTAATAAACGTCGTCGAACAAGGTGCTTGAGAGTTGAATCATTATCAATAGTTTGTCGCGCCAGTTCAGTATACGTTATATCGAGGTCTCGAATATTATTAATCTCCACAATTTCGTTTATAGGAATTATTGTGAATTGCTGATTCTTGTGACGTCCGGGCATTATTTATTTATCTAAAAAAATTAACGGGCTTAGTATAAGGCTTAGTCGTAAACGGAAAAAACTGTGAAAATGAACTGCAAGGCGGAGCTAGGGCCGACAATTGTCTGCCGTCCCTGATATATGAAGAACGACAAGTCGGAGAGGTCTGCCAATGGCACCAATCGACTCAGGAGGGCGGATTTAGTATAAAAGATGTCATTTCAGAAAAATTCCATGGTTGGTTGAATTACTCCCCCCCAACTGGGATTGCGCCGATTTTTATATATCAAAATGTAGTTGCTGTTCGCAGTCGCTATTTTGCGATTTAGCATCCTATTTTTCTGACCGCGTACACGGGAAACCACAATTTGTAATAGCGTTTTTTGCCAATACTACAATACACACATAGACCGCGAACATAGCTGTTTCATGTAGCATATCATTTGGTGACAGCGAACAATTATGCAAAATGGAAAAATGTGCGAGTACGCAAATTCTATTCGTACATGGCAGAGCCGTTATTCGCGTTCACTAAAATGCGAAACCGAATGCAGAAATGTAAACGCGAGCGACGCATTTTGTCAATGAGTATTGGTAGGGCTGTCGAATTCCATTTTATTGCATGATTTTGAAATATGTTTGACGCAAACACCACCAAACACATTATCTGTCTGTCTCTTTTCACGAACAGTGATTGACACCAAAATCTGTAAGAATCTTCGTGTTCTATTGTATAACCAGGACATGTATAAAGCTGATTTGGTTCGTATACTAACGGCGCGTCGTAGCGCGATTGTAAAAGGGCTTAAATTCTTATAATTTTCATTGTAATTGCCTATAGCTGATAGTATTTTATTTTGCTCATGTGTATTAGTCCATACTTTTGCTACCAAGTAGGTGGCGAAACCATCTCTCAAGTCAACATCAGGTCAAATGTTGTTATCTTCCCAATAAATGAACCGATTTACTTAAAGGTTTACCAATGAATTTTGCACCTCTATTGGATGTGTAATGGCCCTTAGTAATAGTTATTGTTTGTTTTAAATTTGTTAGCCGATAAAAACAATGTGCCAAAATGCAACAGGTCGCTATTACTTTAAAGTAGCTAAAGTGGCTTTCCATGGAAGCATCTGGTTGTTATTACGTTTAACTGTCGTTCGCTTAATCAAGCTTTACGGATTTATCAGTGAGTAACCGTCACCTAAATTAGCCCAAACTGGAAACGGAACTGCAAGTTTTTGCTGGAATCGGAACTGAAGCCGGAACCTTGTTGTATCTATAAGGAAGGCAAACTAAAAGAAAGTCTTACTTGAGCGCTTAAGAAGCTCAATTTGGGACCTAAATTAGGCTGTGAACCCAGATTAGCCACACTGGTTTGTTTTGCCTCACCAGGAAATCACTACTGTTAGACATTTTTCAGCAGTTAAATATTCGATATTGCTTCATGTTCTGTCTCGAGTATATGGAAATGAACTGATAAAGTCAATAATTGGCAATATTTTTTCGTTGCAGGAACTGTTTGGTAATGACAGCTCACAAATTCATGACTATAAGGAATATATACATCAAAAATTATATATAAATATGCTAGCTTTTCATTGTCTAGCGTTATCTCTCTGCACCTTGTAAACTGATTAGTACGATTTAGTAACGTCGCTATTAATCTGAGCATGGGAATGGAAAAAACATTGCTACATGCAGATTTCCAAAATTGGGAACTCGGAACTTCGATTTTCGGTAAAAATTAGCCGAAACCAGAACAGGAATTTTGCCGGAATTCCGGTTTACTCACTGGTATTTATGTCTTTCCATGTACTTTCAGGCTCGGATTTTTAACGTAACACCGATCGTGGCAAGAAACTGCTGTCACATTCTAACAAAACTTTTGTATCTGCTGAACCAGGTCAGTTTACTAATCACAGTAGTTCATAGCTTTTTGTGATTCTAAAAGGACAAATATATTGCTACAATCATGTTCAGAAATAGATGCACAAAAACAAACACAAAACGGTGCCGTCTTAAATGCGACAATATTTGTTTGTAAACGAACGTTCTAACGTTCGTATGCGGTTACGCGTTCATGTTTCGTGTTTGTTTTCTATGCACTTATTTTTGTCCGTGACCCCACGCTTGTTTAGCATTATGAACAATACTCCAAGGCTAGATTTGGCCTTTCAGTTTTTGTAGTTGAATGCGATGCATGTCTGAACGTGGCTGCCCATTATTGATTATAGCGTAATCATATTCGAATTCGGCTACGTTTTGCTCTCAAATTGTGTGAGTCACCAGGCTGTTATAAATAGTTTGTGGAGTTTGTGGTATCATATTGCTCAAATTGCTACAACGAACTTAATGAAAGGATTTATTTAAAGCGATTGTATTGGCATTATATAATTAATCTAAGTCCAAACTGAACTATATTAAAATCTAAGTCCAGTTTGCGCATAAGTATGGTGTAAATGGAAAGTTTGAATTTTACCACAGAGTTTTACTCTGTCTTCACAGTAACTTTTGTAATGTAACTGGGTTCTTGAAACATTACACTGTGTGTGTATGCGGAAAGAAAACATCGTTATGATATGCGTTTTGAAAAATATTGAATCCTATGTTGATCGTCGCACATTATCGAGGCGTGGCATCATAGCCATCGTTTTACCACTCATGTAATTCGGTATGTTGAAGATATTGAGGCAGTCTACGATATTCGACACTTGTTTTAATGTTTGTGTATACTTCTCGAATCTCGAAAAAATGTTGAGATAAAATTGAAACTCCGTATTAATGTCGAATAAAGGTTGCAGCACAAACTAGGTAACAATGTAAACAAGAGTCATATTTGTTTCCTCGAACCTGAAAGTGCGGAGCGTTAATTTCAATCTGATTGGAGTCAGTACGGAAACGCGTTTGTTTTCTGACTCCTAATTAATGCAGTGAATGGCCCTATTGCCCCATGAAAAAAGAACGGCTGCTTTCCGATTTCCCCTGTTTAACTGGCCTCTCAACAGAACAAAATTTTAGGCGCACAAGGTCCTCTGGTAAGCTAGAGGGAAAAACGGCGCCCTCCCAGACCAACCGGGGATCTTATTGTATTTTATACCGGCTGTCTTTCATTATTTACCTCCTGAAAATGCTTTGTTCTGTTGGGTGTGTGTGGTTTTACTTAGGAATTTGTCATGAATAGTCAAAATATAAACAGGTAGTGTCAAGTTTTGTTATAACAGCTTTTTGAGACGATCATTTTTGATGTCAACTCAAAGTTCTTGGGTGTTGCAGGGGGTTGATTTGGTGGAACCCAAAGTTTACCTGGAAGTAATGAAGTGGGAGAACTGTTGAAGCCCTAAGAGAGTTCACAATTTTTGGGCCCTTCCAGTACAATGGAGAGGCGACAGTAACATTTTGTGCTCCGATGCTCCTGTAAAGTTTTTGCTTTGCTCTACAAAATCACCTCAGTTTACAGGAAAAAACTCTCAATATTTTTCAAACAATTACATTCTGAAGGAAAAATTTTGATTAAATAAAATAGAGATTAATTTTAACCTCAACAGACAACTTTTAATAGACGTTTTTGCGGTGTTTGTTTCCGATTCATTAAATGCAGGCCATGAGCTCTTAAAACTATGGAGATTTGTTACGAACTCCAGCAAAATCATGTACTTATTGAATTCTGAGTGAGTGAGTGAAACGAGCGAAGCGAAGAATTATTACTAGCCAGCAGTGTGAAATATGGCGGCGTCTGTTTGTGGGTTTTTTCGGGTGACCTGCACAATTCAATTTCTGATAAGCAAATCTGGTCGTGCGATACGTCATGCGAAAGCTTAATATCTCTATTTGTGTCCTTTAGTTAGACGCAGAAACCGATTTCAACTCCTTGCCCCTCAAAAGGGTGTCCTGCAGGGCCCATGTAGGGTCCCTAGGGATCCCACCAAAACACGTTATAAGTCATATCTCGACAACCACCGGTGCGATCTGGCCGCATTTGGGCTCATTAGGTTGAGAACATTTAGCCCTATAAAGCTATGTAGGTGTTGTTGCCGCGGTCACTTGCGCTCCAGGCTTGGGTCAAAATGGGTTTTTAAATGGACCCTTGGGACCATCGAAAACGGCAAATTGGTAATATCTCCTTAGCCGCTGAAGTGATTCGGCTAAGATTGGACTCATTTTGTTCAGAAAGCAAAGCTCTAAATATAAATATAACTCTAAATATACGCTAGGTTGTTATTGACATTGCATGTCGAGCATGGCTGGGTTAAGGTTGGTTGTAAATGGGCCGTTGGGGCCCCAAAAGCACCAAATTGGTCATATCTCCTCTATCACTAGAGCAATTCGGCTAAGATTGAGCTCATTTTGTTCAGAAAGCAAAGCTCTATACAGCAATATACTCTGAGTTACTATTGACCTACTTGTCGAGCTGAGTTGGGTTAATGTGGGTTGTAAATGGGCCCTTGGGACCCCGAAAACACCTAACTGGACATATCTCCTCAAGCACTGGAGCGATTCGGTTAAGATTGAGCACTATTCATCGAACTAATGAAGCTCGCAGGATATACAAGATGGATGGAAAGGTCTTGTTCCCTTTGGATCAACTTGCTTTGGGTCAGGCTAATCCAATCAGTACACTCAAGCGACACCCAATAATACCGTTTGCCAACGTATCTATTCGATCAGCTCCTAGCCCTGACAGCCTAAATTCTGGCACAGAAACTTTTGACTTACTGCCTGTTGATGTCGATTGGATGAGGCACCATGCTACCAATTTCAATGCTCCACTATGCTCATCACGCCGAAGTCGCAAAGACCGTTTAGCAGTTTTCGTCCATGTGCCGCCAAGCAGCGCCCGCTGTAGCTATGTGGCAGTGAAAGGTGGCGGCAACTGTTTTATCAATCAATCGCTTTGGAAGTATGCAACGATCAAGAACAATTTGCGAGGTTCCGCGGGGCAGCCGCCGAATTTGTCAAGCACAACTTATACCCATCATGGGTTTCATTTTGCGCACAAAGGTTTTCGTTTATCGCAGGACAGGGCAGCTTTGGTGTTGCCATGATCAGAAGCTGCTTCCCCTCCAACATATCGAGTTGATAGGCAATCGTGCTATATACCTTGACAACTACAATGGCAGTCGTTTTAACGTTGTTTTGGATCTTCGACTTTAACGAAATGTAAGTATTAACCTAACATTTATATACACTCTGAATTCACTTTCTTGGCCATGAGACCAGTCCCTAGTTGTACACTGTTTCTGTTTGATTTAACGGAACAGAACAGTTCTATCATGAATTTTTTTCAGGGCGAGCACATTGGACGAACAGAGGCAACGGAAGCATTTTTCGCAGTTACGAAACTGTGGCAGTCTAAGGATGTAGGTTCTATTCTGACTTTTTGACGAAACTTTTTGATCTGGAGCCGTATTTTAGCGGAAATTTGATTTTTTACTGCATAAAAGTTGCAGAATGATATATCTTTACCTTCCCTCGCTTGCCATGAATTTTATTTTGCTAACGTGTATTTACTTATACACCAGAAAATTTGCGGAAATATAATAAATATCAAAATATTAGCTTGTTATTTTGTTTTTGCTATATTTTTGACTGCTCGATCCCGGTGTGAGTTCGACTAAAATAAAACAGAATTTTGTAAAAACTGTTTGTTATGAATGCTTCATCGAGCTATTCCTGTCACGGAATAGTGTAAAAGTTTTGGGATATATTTTAGGTAACTTTTACTTGTTTGTTGCTGTATGACGCTATTGGAATCATTCGTAATTGTGTGGTTAGGACAGTTCAAAATTATAAAGAAATAATAACCTACAATTGTGCTATAAATAAATAATAACCAGTGCGCGTAGCACATGAATTTTTCCTGAATATTCAAAAGCAAGCAATATTACCACACCACCACCTCGTTACTAATTATGATTTGTTTATGAAAACGGCAAAATTCGTGATTTTAGTGCACTAGCTCCAGGGTTATTTTAGAGGGGGGAAGGGGGGGGCGACTCCAAGGATCGGCTCCCCCCTCTCGGCGTGCTCCCCCCTAGATACCGACCCCTACTTTTTCGCAAAAAGACCCGTTAAAATTACGTTTTTTTCAAAAAAAGGCCCCTTAAGGGGTCACTAGAAAATTTAAAAATGGCTGAAAAAATTGTTAAATTGTAAAAACGGTAATATTTCTATTTTAAAAACCTGTATAAAGTAAGTCTGAAATACGTAACAATATATACACGCATATCGTAGGCTAAACGATCAATTATTTTGGTCACCAAACCTAAAATATGCATGTATATATAAATATTATGGCCAAAACTGAAAAAACCAGCGCCACAGAGGTATGTTGGGACACCTGAAAGAAAAAATATATTGTATTAATTTTTATAAAATTACTGACCCCATAAGGGGTCATGACCCCTAGTTTCCGAAATGACCCCTTGCTACTGACCCTTTAGGGGTTAGTAAATTTTTCCGTTTACTGACTCTATCTGGGAGGGCCTAAAATAACCCCGGTAGCTTGTGGCATTCTCTATAAATACAAATGCATTATATATTACGTAGCGACATTCGTAGCCAATCATGCTTTTAAGTTTGTGCGGGCGAAGCGAAGAAGCTTCTACGACATAATACCCTAAATGTTAAAGGTTTTGTGGTTACTATATTGCTTCAATCGGTCTTGACATGTTTACTTTAATTTAATTCATGTATCAAAATTCCATCATAAGGCGAACGGCAACTGCCAGAAACTTACACAAATTTTGTCAGTAATTTCGAAGATTTACTGCTATGGAAAAGCGTAATCGTTTGGAGAAATGAAGCTACACAATTACAAAAATATACATTTATAATGGCCACCACTAATTAGTGGCGGTTACGGATATGGTTTACTACTTTCGGATATACAGCTAAAATTGTGCGATATATCGGATATCCGTAATACCTAGACATAAGCGCTAAATCATTATCCCAAAATTTCAGACATATTTAAACTTCAAAGATAATAGATTTTGTCATTCACTGTTATAGCTCTGTTTTATGATTTATTACGGATTTTAGATACAGACACGATTCTTTTAACTATACGCTTTTGCACAAACATTTGCGGTGTAACTTACACTAAGTCAACGGCTAAAGTATATTTTAGTGGACTTTATATCATAATTATGCTATATTTTAATTTATAGTGGACAGTATTTCATTTTATAGATCAGTAATTCATTCCGCATAAAATTAATGTTTGGGGAATCATGGGGTTCCCGATGGATATTAAGTAATTGCAAAAGATACAGTGTTTGTGCAAAATGTAGCTTAATTATCGCCACATAAATAAAGCAATTTTTTGCGAAACGTTGGCGAAGAGTTCACGAAAAATTCACATCTGCTCAATTACTTAACTGTATGCTCTATTGGCTTTAATGGCAGTAGTGTTGTTATTGTTTTTGTTAACGAATTTATAAATACTTTTATGTGTAAGTTTTAACTTGCAGGCGACGCTCCGTAGACTTGTATATTTAGCAATAAAAGACTTATCAGCGATGGCCGATGACGTAATTATAGTGACGAGCAGGTTAGTACGCCATACTCAATGTCGTAACAAATGTCGGTTTGTAAATGTCGTAGCACATGGAGATAGTCAGTTACATTGAACAGCTGTTTAATTCAAACTTTGAACGATAGTCATCACCACAGTCAGTGCCGCCGTTAGGGCCCCCCGTACCCCCCGATCGGGGGGGGGGGCGGCCTCCCCAGGGGCCCCGCAGAGGCCCCTAAGGAAGAAATGTCAGAGCCCCGAAATGGCCCAAACGAAAATTCTGGGCAGTCGAGCGAGACTCGAAATCATGACACGCTAAACAAGGAAGCCTTTAAAGTAAATGAAATATTAGAAAGAATTTTAAGGCAAAACTTCCAGTTTTCGACTATCGGCCTGCTTATTTCCTAGTATCGTCAATGTTGATAAAAAATACACTTTCAAATACTTTTATTGTTTCAGATAATTCCATATTTCTGACTAAATATTTCGTAATATTGTCGTCAATTTACCCTCAAAATCGTCATGAAACGACATGAAAGTGGTCACGCTAAACGGGTCAAAGCAAGTGCCGAACAATCTAAATTAGCTAAATTTCCGAAGCTTACGTCCTTTTTCAGCCCGTCAACATCAGCGACGAGTACCGCAAGTGATTGTATTTCTGAACCGGACAATCCTTCATCGCCTGAGACCGAGCAAGATGTTACTGGAAACTTAGCTCCTGGCGCGGAAAAACCACCACCACCGACATCAGTCCCTGTCCACTTGACTCAGGAACTCGGGGATGATCCAGGCGATTGGCCCGCTCAAATCACTGATAACCAACGTTGTGCCGTAGTCCGTCGCGGGCCCGTTCAAATTTGTATAGAATTTCCTTACAACAGCTCAAACCGGCGATTTTCAAACGCTCACTACAGTCGGACATTGCCAAACGGTGAAAAACTGGCTCGATCATGGTTAGTTTATTCAAAAAGCAAAGACAGTTTCTTTTGCTTCTGCTGCATTTTGTTTCGTTCGCAGAATGTGCCACTCCGTTGCGGAATGAATACATGGAAAGGCCTCTCAAAAAAATTGCGCGACCATGAATCAGGCACGACGCATCAAAATTGTCTTTCGTCATGGTTTGAGCTACGACGGCGACTGCAATTGGAGATGACATTGGACAACCAGGAATTGAACCGACGTAATCGAGAGATGGAGTTCTGGCGATCAGTACTGAGGCGCCTTATTGACATCATTCGTTTTTTGGCGGCCCGTAATCTTCCTTTCAGAGGTTCAACATCAATCCTTGGTTCACGAGATAACGGCAATTATTTAGGAATCTTCGAACTCCTCGCAAAGTACGACCCCGTTCTTGGTGAACTTCGTGACCGCATCGAGTCGAAAAAGACGTCCGATCACTGTTTGAGCTGGCAAATTCAGAACGAACTCATAGATGAAATCGCGAGCGCTGTAATTCAGAGCAATTTAACTCATGTCCGCGCCTCCAAATACTTTGCGGTGATTTTGGATTGCACACCTGACGTTTCGCATAAGGAGCAAATGTCCATAATTTTACGCTTCGTTCAGTGTATTCCGGGTACTGGCGTCACTGTACAGGAAAAATTCTTCGGGTACATCACCGTTACTGACACTACAGGTGGCGGACTTCTTGAGGCTTTCTTAGCCAAGGCAGAAGCACTCGGCTTGACTATGGCCGACTGCCGTGGGCAGTCATATTATAACGGCTCAAATATGAGCGGCAACAAAAGTGGTTTACAAGCTCGTCTTCTTCGGGAAAATAACCGGGCACTTTTTGTACCTTGCGCTGATGTGACAAACCTCTGATGTGACAAACTCCATTGCTTTAAATGACATAGTGTAAGTGTTTAACTTTCAGTATATTGGGGCCCCGGAAGAAAATTAGCTCCAGTACCCTAGCGGTGGGCCTGACCACAGTTCACAAAAAGAAAAAGAACGGCCGAAGAAAAACACCGGACCACATACCGACCTATACTGTCAGACCAGGGGCATTCATATGGTGTTCGATAGTATTGTGATTGTTTTTTGCGTGCCAATAAACACAATTATGCCGGTTAACGTAGCCGTTTAGTTTAAAATGGTCTTCACCGCACCAAATCACTTAGTGGACTAAATCCGGATCATCGTCGAGACGCTGTAGCCTTTTTTCACAAAATTCAATCCTACGACCACAACCATCCTCATTCGGAGCATGAAATAACGTCGTCGTAAAAGGTTTTAGACTCAGACTTCTAATAATTCGTAGAAAATTCGATTCGCTGCTGCCGGGTTCAATAGCACATCAAGGCGAATTGACTTTGGGAACATTGTCAAATTCCAGATCATGGTCGAGACGCAGTAGCTATTTTCACCCCTGCGATCATAATCATCCTCACTCAGAGAATGAACTAACGTCTGTCTAAAAATTTTTATACCCAGACTTTTAACAATTGAAAAACAGTCGATTTGTTGATGCTGGTTTCAATAGCGCAACTGCGAATTGACTGTAGAACTATTGTCAAAATGATACCAAATATCATCTATCGCAGCATCACCAGATGCTGGTGATTATCTCCATGTAGGGGTCAAGTCAGCTACGGAACCTGTTAGATCAAACCGTTTATTTATTTAAGCAATAGTTTTATGATATGGCGGTTGTGAAATTGAATGCCGGAACCGTTGTCGCACAACTTCACGACCATTTTGGATAACTTATTACAGTCTTGCTGCAGTTATTCGATCAGCCAAATTAGTAGATTATCAAACATTTTGTTATACGTAGATATTTATAATGCGTTCGGTTATAATTCCTGAAAACATGAGAGTTGTAAGTACATTATGTCAGTACCAGCAACAGTTTGAAGTTGGAGCGTTACTTTTCACACACACTTTATATGTGATAAATATTTCCATATTTTCACGTATTTTTACTACGATATATTATTTCAGGCTATAAGACATTATTTTATTTTTAGAAATAGTGGTATTTAATACTTAAGAAATATTTACTGTACAAAATCATGATTTTGAAAATATTAACAAATTATAGATTTATGTTGAATATGAGAGGTTTCGACCAAGTGGGGAGAGGCTGAATATGGGGAAAATTTCAAGGGCTATGGCCACTGTTAGCCAAGCATTTACGTGTTTAACTGGGACCCTGGTAGTGCGCGACGGCTTTCGGTAGTATTTCGATGCATGATTTATATCATGACCGATTTAAGAAATGTAGACGTTTTTTTGAGTTTTTACGCTGTAAGATTACGCTAAATGGAATGTTTCCTCCGTTCGCTAAGATTTTGTCAAGGGCATTTACGGAAGTTCACCTGGTTTGGAGTTAGTATGAGAGCCGAATTTCACCAGCAGTCGTAAAATGTAGGAAGCGTTCTTGGTTCAATCCCAAAACTCTTCAAGTCTTTTTGGGGACTTCTAAATTTTTAAATTTCAAAATTCAAAACTAACTACTAGTAGCTAATAAATCTGGTGAGAAACCTTGCCTTAAAATTGTCTAATTATGGTTTAAAGTAATTTTTATGAATATTTCATGTAATTTATGAAATCTAGTAACGAAATTTAATTGAAACAAATATATACCAAAAAGTTTAGGCGACTAGGGTGTGTTTACAGCTAGGAAACAAAAAATGTCAGAGGGCGCCAAGCAGGGCGAACAGGCCGAAAAATACGCAGGGTTTTCCAAACCTTCGAAATTGGAGGATCCAGAATGTGGAGAACTGTAGCGATATTATTTTCCCCGGAAAATAAGCTATGCGATATGAAAATAAACATTTTTAAGTTATGCCACATGTGATAATGATTAAAATACCTGTGCTAAAGGGCAACTTTAATGACCTCGAACAACGTTATCGCTGTTTGCGTGAACTGCCACAAAAGCAATGGCGTACATTAAACAAATCATTGTAGTTCGGAAACAATGTTTTTACATTTTATAGCAAATTTCAGTAATGAAAGCTTATACTATCAAAATATCGGCTTAAATCTGTGTTAAAATAGCTTATATTATCAAAATTGTCAGAACTACGTAGTGAAACGTAGTGGAGATTGTGTGTTGCAGGTTAAAATCTTTTAAATTCTGTTGTGTGTGTGATCGGCCATAACTCGAGAACGCCTTAACCGATTTTCATGATCTTGGGCTCATTCGAACCCGTATAGTCGATTTACCGCGTACATCCCCGAGCGTTTTTGATTTGGGGCCTGGTTCCGGGGTCAGGGCTCAAAATGTAGGTTTTTCCCCCATTTTAGTACCCTTCACGGAAACAAGGTTATTTTATCTTAACTATCGAATTTTTTTCTCTGGGTGGTTTTATTTCATAGTAAAATGATAAATGCCGATGCCTTTTTTTTGTTTTTCGATTAAGGCTCCGGTTTCGGATTTATGGGGTATGGCGCCCCAATGGTTCCTCGATACAAAATTTGTTCTGACGTCTTGGGCGGCTGATAAGGATTACCTGGGGGTTTCCGGGCATGGGAAACTCATTGCCGGTGCCGGTTTTGATCTGCAACCCATGGGTACGGGGGTATGACGCCCCATGGTTGGGGGTCAGAGGTCAAAAGGAGGGTTTTAGTACCCTTCACGGAAGCAAGGTTATTTTTATCTTAACATTCGAATTTCTTTTTCTGGTTGGTTTTATTTCATAGTAAAATGATAAATGCCGATGCCTCTTTTTTATTAAGGCTCCCGTTTTGGAGTTATGGGGTTTGAGGTATGGCACACTCGTGGTTCCTCGTCCCAAAATTAGAAAATTTGTTCTGACGTCCTGGGCGGCGGAAACGTTTTACTTTGGGTTTTTGGTTTTGGGCATGGGAAACTCATTGCCGGTATTGGTTTTATTCTGTGACCCATGGTTCCATATATAGCATAGACGAATTCTATCGAGAGCTGATTTGATGTGCAC
>JASANE010008620.1:0-21471 GCA_030248225.1 Trileptium ribeirensis
AACAAATATAGTAATCTGGTCGGTTTGAGCAGAAAGGATCAGGTTTTGGTCAAAATAATTAATCCCACCACTCCGCTCCGGCGTGCCAATGCGAAAGATTGCGGCCATTCTAAAGCCAAGACAAAAAGAGTGTCCGTGCCGAGGACGACACACAATACAGTGGTGGTTAGTAGTTTTTAATGGTGCGTATTATCAAGTTGTGCCGCGTTTTCTGTGTAGGCAGACGCCCTGAAAAAGTAAGCTTAGATTCCTGTTCGGACAGTAATAAAACTATGACCTCCTGTACAATATCTTGTCCTAGATTCCGCGGTACCTCTAGAACCAGTCTTATTGTTTTCACTACATATATACGTTATAGTTCGACATCCGTCGGCTTAGGGGTAAATGGTCTTGGCAGGGCTGGCCCTGGTGGGGAAGTAATTTTTTAAATTTGCAGCAACTCTCAGCTTTGCAAATGTTGCACCATTTTTGCTTAAAGTTTCATCAGTTTTGGCTAATTCAAGCCAAATATCTTGCCTTTACAAATTTTTTGTCAATTTTCTCTCGAAATATTTCCGTACGCTGATGGGGAGCGGTGTGTGCGGAACCTTTACGGAGTGATGTAAATTCGTTTTAAGGAGGTTGACTATTAGGTGGGGTTAATCTTACCCCTTATCGACACCTAGAGCATCGTATAGGAGGCATGTATTGCATATTTTGGACTTTGCTGCAGGTACGAGCGTTAAAGCATAATCGAGTCCACGGTTTTCAGCAAGTATAATTTATTGTTTAACGTGATTAAGGCAATCTGTACACCGTATCAGTCGTACTCTGTCACCCGACCACGTTCTGGGCTAGGCTTTTTCTGTGCCCGGCCTAGACAGAATATCACGTGATTTCTGCTTTTGGCGGCTGAACAATCGGATAACTCGAGGTGGCAGTGCAAAATATTCGAGCCGAGTGATATTTTTTCATCACCACAAGGGGCTTATGGTGATGCGTTCATAATACACACAATATGATACGCCGATTGATTTTAGTGTGCCAGATAAAGTAATTTTGACCTCAGTCATATAGCGCAAAACGCTAAAATGTTCATAGAGAGAGAGATAGACAGACACAGAGAGAGAGCGTTTATTATGAAAGGACTAACATATTAACACACAAAAACAAGCAAGTGTTAATCAATTGAACAACTCTTTGCAACGTGATCAAATCATTATTTTGTATTATCATATGGTCATTTTAGTTTGGTTCATGCACATGATTAGCGAAAACAAGTAAAAAACGACCTGAAAATCACCGTTATGCTGAAACAGAGTACAGTTTGAAAATAAAAGACATATTAGACCTTAGACTACAACTCAATAAGTGTAGGTTATAATAAATACTCTGATAATATGCTCAAACTGTGAAGCCATCTAATACATTCAATAATTGGTCGATAAAGGACCGGGTGGTCATCTTAAATATCGACTCCTAATGTATCGGGACAAATCCAGTTGCTTTAAGTGGTTGTTAAAACGTGAAACAGATGTTTTCGATACAACATCTATTGGAAGAGAGTTCCACATAACTGGGAATCAGTATATAAAATTATCTTTTACTGTTTGTAATGAAGTAAATGGAACATGTAGTTTATGTTGATGTGACCTAGGACCAACATGGTGATCGTAACAGAAAAATTTTTCGAATGGAATCTCAAAATGTTAGTGCATAATTTTAAAAATTTTTTTGACTGGATGATATACTGATACCTGGATCATTAATGGCGCGGACGGTATCTAAATCGTTACCACCAAATTTGTAGAGCGAGTTAGAAACGCTAGACGGGCCGAAGAGAAACACACTACATTTCGCCAAAGCAATAGATATATAGTTGCCACATTTTGGCCCATTCATGTACACAATCAAGATCTGCTTGTAGAGCAGCTTACTTATTACTAGAACAGCCTAGTCCCGAAAAAATCTTAGCATCGTCTGCATATAGTGATATTTCGCAATTAACGTCAAGTCGGGCAAATCATTAATACAAATTAAGAACAGCAGCGGTCCCAGAACAGATCCTTGAGGCACGCTGCTGGAAACCGTTCCTGTATATACATAAACCCATTTATGACTACGTTCTGAGTTCTGTCAGTCCGTATCCAATTCAAAAGGTTACCACGTACTCCATACCTACTCAGTTTGTAAAGCACTTTGGAGTGCGAAACCGAATCGAAAGCCTTAGCAACAGTGTGTAGCTTCGCGGGATGATCTGTTTCTAAACCACTGAGAAATGCTTGACAAAACATTGGTAATAGTTGACCGTTTCGGAAGAAATCCATGTTGCGCGCTACGTATAAGTCGATGCTGTCTTAAATAGCAAAGTATATCCTTTTGTCAAATACGTTGCAAAACTTTACAAGCTACTGACGTAAGGCTTATTGGGCGGTAGTTTTCAGGTGATGCTTTATCACCCTAAATTTCTAATTTTATAAAGGTCACGCTTATACAATGGAATAACGCGAGCTCGTAGCCAATGAAGGGGCTGAACTCCATCACGCAATGAGGCCCTGAAAATACACGCCAACGGGTAAGCCACCAATTTCGCAGTGCGACAGAGCACAACAGATGGTATATCATCTGGACCCTTGGAACACTTTTTGGGTAGCTGCCGAAGAATAGTTTCAATTTCTTCATCCGTAATGTCTATATAGGAAATCGATTCCGTAGTTTGAAAACCTAACGTTGGAAGTATCCCATCGTCTGTTGTAAAAACAGCGAGGAACTGATTTTGTAAAGCATTGCATTTATCCTCTTCTGATAGGAGTAGGCTACCGCCTGGGGAATCCAATGGCGGAATGCTATCGTTAGAGCCAAATTCGGATTGCACAAATTTATAGAAAGTTGCTAAATTTTTTGTTCACGAAATCTGGTTTCTACTAAAGCTAGGTGTTTAGCCTCGGAGGCACACTGCTTGAATCGATTATAATCATTCGGGCATCGTGAAAGTTTGTATTGATGCCAACTTCTTTTTATATAATCCTTCATCAGCGATGACCCATGTACAGATCGAGCTGCCTTAACCTTCCGTTTGGGATTAAAAAGCTCAATGAATTATATGAACAAATGTTTCCCACATTTCGAGGACGTCCTTACAGCCACTAAAAAGGCCGTCTCACCCAATTGTCCCCAAGAAACTGTTCATATCAAAAAAAGTTAGACTTTGAGTAATCAAGGTATATTAAATTTTGGCTAGGCTGTTTTTCGAGTGAGGTCACGTTTATACCAAAATTAGTTTTATTGCGGTCACTTGTAGAAAAAGGTTCACCAACCTGTAAAGCAGTGATTAAATTTGTATCCGTAGTAAAAACAAGGTCGAGAATATTGTTTTGTCGTGTGGGATCATTTACAGGTTGATACAACCTTAGAGAATGAAAACCTTCGGTGAACCGAACCGTTTTCGAATCGACTTCTGATGCACAAAATTGTGGTAGATTGAAATAACCCAAAATGATTAGGTTCGTGTCTTCACTATACTTGTTTAGCTCATTTAAAAGAAGGTCATCGACTACTTCGGAGCTCAGAGGAGAACGGTAAATCAAAATAATTTTGATCGATTTGCACTTGAAATGGAGTTTGATACCCAACAATTATGTAGTACCTGCAAAACAATGACTGGATAATATATATGATGCGTGTAAGTGACGTTTTGGGAAAATAACACAACCACCATGGCATCTACCAATTCGATCTGATCTGAAAACATTGTAGTTTTTTAGTCCAAAGATGCTATCTGAAAAACTATCGTTAAGCCAGCTTTCGGTAATGAAAATGATATCCGGATTTTTTGAACATATATCAAGTCATCAATTTTATTAATTAAACAGTCAGCATTGAAGTAAACACACTTAAGCTGAATGGGGCATGAATAATTCAGTTCAGATTTGGTACCATGACCACCCGCTAGGCTTCCGGGTACAATGAACCGTAAGAGGAAAGAATTTTTTAAAGAGATATCTTCACATTTTCACCTGCAGAGCTACGACGTTTCAGTTCTTGACGAAGCTGAAAATCTTGTTCGCGTTGCATCTTAGTCAGATCCGGTCGAAGATAGACTTTGGTCCGACCGAACGACTTCAACGCATCTTTAAAACCAGCATGAAATGATCGGCGACCTGAATGAGAATTGAATTTAACCTTAACAATGCGATTACGACCAACAATTAATTGGCCGGAACGGAAACTTTCAACGACCCACGATTTATCAATATGCATATTTTCACATACAGACTCAACCAAAGTAGAGCACTCATCTGTTTCGTCAAGGCCGACAATGACCAGATTCTCTTGCCGTTCGCTTCAATAGCGTCGGCAGTCGAATCGCAACCCACTTTCGTTATGCTTGGAAGGACTGCTTCAACGACCTTCGACACAATACGGCTGATGGTCTCGTCGTCCAAATTGATGGCAGCAGCGGGAATGGAAGGCGAATGCGAGGACAGCTTTGTTGCGATGGCTTTGATGCGCTCTTCCAAGCCGCATATGATAGACTTGGCATTGCTGGCAGTGAACTGTTACAAGTCCAGTTGGTAACTTCGATATAGATTTGTATCCTCACACTCGTAGCGTTTATAATGTATATTACTATTGCAACGGTGACAAGTTAAATGCCAGTCCATGCTTTTAACCACGAGATTGCAATTTCCTTAATTATCAGATGTCAATTGACGAACCATAATGAAGTAAAGGTGTAAAAATTTTAATTTGTAGTAACATTTGCAAATCAATTGTAATTTGTATTAACAACCTGAATAAATTTGCATTTATTGAGAGTGCATATATTTCTTCTTTGATATTTAAAGGCGAAATCTGCGATAACTGAAACGGGAATGGCCGGTTCAGCTGATCGTTTGGAAAATGTTAATTATTCTCCTGTGAAGTCGCAGGCTAACACCTCGTCCAATCACTGTACTACAAAACGTCGTCGGGTGCACCGCGGCCAGAAAACAAAACGTTTGGAATTGTACCGAAGTAAGCAGTTGTCATGGATCAAGCCTAACTAGACGCTTCGTTGGCACTCGTTGAGTTTTGTTGCTTTTAAAACTTTCCTGTTTTAAACTAAAATGTTTAGATGGCTTGTCTTAATTCATGTTATCGTTCACGTTAAGTACCATCGCTACACAGGGTGCAATACGATTGTCTTCAGATCTATTTTTATCGCAAACACGAGGTGCGTCGGAAGTAAAATGCGACAATTGTTGAGGTCCTGTGAATGGCAGATAAAAGCTTTCCAAACACCGTACCAGAGATCCATCGTGAATTTGATTTCATTTTTGAATCTGGTCTCGTATATTCGTAAATCTTAACCTGCAGTAGACTAGCCGCCTAGTTTGTATCTTATGGCACCGGATCAAACCTTGTGTATGTAGACGTAGGTCTACGTTATCTTAATCGAGCATTTAGAACGAATAATCGACAGATACGTAAGAGATGAAGTTCTGAAAAGACAACCCTTAAATGAAAACCAACACGCATATCAACCAGGAAAGTCGACAATCAGCACATTACACAGATTGATTAAATTTATAGAATTTTTCAATAATAAGAAACACCTAGCACTAGGAGTCTTCCTAGATATAGGAGGTGCTTTTGATAATATAAGCTTCCAAGCTACTAAAGATGCATTAAAACGCTTCAATGTCAATACATGTATGGCAAAGTGGATAAGCCAATTATTGGAAAACAGAACAATTCTAGCGCGTTTGAGGACAACAGAAGTACAAATAAAAGCAACTAGAGGTTGTCCACAGGGGGGCATATTGTCACCACTGATATGGACTATGGTTGTAGACAACTTAATTGAACAGCTTCAAGGAAAAGGCTTCTTTTGTCAAGTTTACGCAGATGACGTGGCGATAATATGCACTGGATTACAAGAAGTCACAGTGGGAAAAAGAGCAAACAAAGCAATGGAAGTAGTATCTAAATGGTGTACTGCAAATGGAATGAATGTTAACGCGGAAAAAACTAAAATGATCCTTTTTCATAGAAGACACATGATGCCAGATCTCCCGGAGATCAGAATATCCGGACAAGTAATACAGCTCGTACAAAGCATAAAACACTTAGGAGTTCAAATTGACTATAAACTAAACTGGCAAAATCATATAGAATGGACATGCAATAGAGCTATCAAACATTTTATGTGTTTCAGAACTATGATAGGAAAAACATGGGATTAAGGGCAAATACGATCTAATGGCTATATAAAGTTGTTATTCAACCAAAATTGTTATATGGTTGCGTAATATGGTGGCATAGAGCAATGATTAACAAATCATTAAAACTGCTCAACAGTGTACAACGAATAATACTTGTCAGTGCATCTAGCGCTATGAAGTCAACTCCAACAGCGGCACTGGAGGTAATACATAATATACCACCACTAGATATAGTAATCTTCAAAGAAGCACTATTAAACTATGTAAGACTGAAGAGCTACGGCTTATGGGTAGATGAACCAAAAGAATCAATAGATATAACTAAGGTTGCCAAAGAAAGAATACCAATGATAAATATGCCTATTGACTTGATTGTTAAACAATTTAACAATAAAATTAACTGGCTTACTATAACAGGTAATAACAGAAACACTCACAAATATGTAGATATAGCATGTTACACAGATGGATCTAAACAAGACATGATATCTACAATGAATAAAGGCACAGGCGCAGGCTTTTACATTGAAAATGAAGCCCACAGACACATATCTCTAGGTAGACTGGCTACAGTCTTTCAAGCAGAAGTGAATTCAATAAATGAAGCAAGGAATTACCTTAGGGGTAGAGGAGTCAAACGAAAGAAAATAGTGTTTTACTCAGATAGTCAATCAGCACTAAAAGCAATTAGCAATCACCGGATAAATTCAAAAGTGGTACAAGCTTGCATTGGAAATCTGAAACGACTTGCTGAAAATAATGAAGTAATCTTGCAATGGATTAAAGGCCACAGTGGGAATTATGGAAACGACATGGCAGACGAACTAGCTCGTACAGGAGCACAGACTGCTTTAATAGGTGTAGAACCAGCTTTACCAGTCTCATATGGACATCTGAAATACAAAATAGATAACTGGTGCAATGAAGAATTCAAAAACAGATGGGATAGTTGTTTAACATGCAAAAACACAAAGATATTTTTGCCTCAGGTAAACAAACGATTATACAGAGTTATAATCTAAGCTGGAGCAGAATTTTCAGGGATTTGAAAGGGTTATGCGTCTTTCAGCATAAGTTGTGTCATTCACGATGTATATATTTACGTCATTTATTAAATATAACACACCTTAAAGCAAACCCCTTTCGTATCGAAATAATGTTTATGACAAAACTTTTTTTGGATTGTTTGGCTTCCCAAAATTTTGTCTATAATGTATTAGTATAGGTTGATCAATGGGTTCAGAGTTTCAGGGGTGTTTGGGTGGTATATTATGTATCAAACACAGGCTATTACAGGCGATTACACAAGATGATAGCTTAAAATGAAACCACGCTCGCGCCGTTTCACCCACACTTTCTAGTCACTAGTATATCATTCTAGCCGCACTGATCAGCAGAGTCGTGAATTAGACAAATCGCTTCATGGGATAAACAGACATTTTGCGATCCTAAGTACAAGATGTTAATTCGATGAATCGATGCAGCTGATTTTACCACCATTTGACCCGTCCCTCTATGAGTTTTTAATGATATGATGGTAAAATTATATATATTTATTGAGCAAAAGTTTTCTAAATTTTTGGATACCAAGGCGATCAGAAAAACGCTTGTTATAAATGTGGCCGGAATGTACATTTTCTCAACAGGTTCGTCAAGCTCACCTGAATGATACCAAAATTATCACTGTATCTTCAAAATTGACCAATTCCGGCCAAAGGAAAATATTTACATTTCTCAAAATCGTTAACATTTACATAGGTAACGTTTTATGTTCCAGACAATGGGAGCCTTTATTAAATAGTCTCCAAAGCTTATTGGCACGCTGGAACTGGCTTAATCTAAGGTCTTTTGCTTTTAAACTTCGAGCTTGAGTATCATTGCCAGAACATGATTCATGGAAACTTCCTTACGTTCGAATACTGGGCTTTATGCTGGAAGTCATGTCATATCGTAGGCATTTGCAGAATGTGTTCAGTGTTACACTTTTATGACGGTTGCAGACGCTTTGTATAAAAATTGTTTATTGCTGCATTTTCTCTATTATATTGCTGACCTATTGTTACTGGGGTGTCTGTGTAAATGGGCGGGTAGATGGCGTTTTTCTTGTCGGAAAATGGGTGTCCTCGATCCGTGCCCCTTGCAAAATCTTGGACCTCGCCAGGGTCATCGCCCCTTGCAAAATGTTTTGCTTCCCTCTCTAAAACACCAGCAGTTGATATAAAAATAGTCAAAAATTGTTACACCAATACTCCTCTATGAAGCTACGTAAAAATGCAATAAATTTACTTTGACGTAATAAATTTTTACCCTCTATCAGAGGCATGTTCCTCACACATTTTTAATCCTTTTCTCAAAAAATAATGAATTTCGCCAATATATTGTTAGTTTTCGAAGCGAAAACTGGACGCCTCTTCCCGATTCACGCCCCTAGGAAAAAATTTTCAGCGAATATAGAGCTCAGCATTCCGAGACTACAGTTTGGGCTCATTGACTGAGAAGTTTTAATGTTTCCTTGACGTGTGTACTAGTTTAGTAATTAGAGGGCGCATACGTCCGTTTTCAGAGGAAATGTTTTAGATATCTATATTCATGCGCAGTCAGATATTCACATGAAATTAAGTTTTAATTCGGTTGTACGCGTGGTATTGTAGTTGTGGGTATTTGTTTAATTTTATGTAGAGAAGAAAGCAGCCGCAGCTGAGAAACCAGCAAAAATTTTGAAAACAGAAATGACCAAGAAAAAGAAACGAAAGGCGAAATGCGACGAAAAAGAGCAGGAAAACATCAAAAAAGTCAAAATCGGCAACGACCGACAAGACGCGACTGTTGGCGAAAACAAGCAGCAATGTCGACCATCGGTCTCGAACGACGACGCGAAGGAACCGGTGTGGTACTCGAAAAAGTCTCAGCTTCGTGCCAAACTGGAAGCGAAGCTGGAAGGTAGGTTGGGACCAGGAATATTGGCTTCGGTGGTACGAATGTGCGTCGCTTGCTGTGACTGGGGTCTGTTGCAGTAGACATCGCTTGATTTTGTTTTTGTAGCAATATAATATCGCTCAAAGGCACGCGAATCGTTGTCACAACAATAATCTAGTTGCCCACTTTGCGCAATTTTGCTAAACCAGTGTTGCCTTGGCTCATGAAAACGAACATAGTTAACTATTAAAGTCTCGCTAAGGATGTTTTTTGCTAAAATACCAACGTGTGTTATTAGATTCGATGACAACAAAATGTTTGGAAGGCCATGTGTTTATTACAGCATTATAGCTGAGTTAGCGTACGTTTCCTGCTGAACTATCGCTTGAGGCTGCAGCAGATGTGAATTTTTATCCGTTCTGAGAGCGCTATCAGTCAGCGTTCGATCCCAAGCGCATGATGACACTACATCACATCCGATAAAGCGTGCACGGTTTTATCGGGTCTGAATCAGATGATGTTTTGCCAATAATACATAATGTACACGTATATCTTATATAGGTGTAAAATTTGGCCATATCGGATCGCTTGCTTTGGGAACACTAATCGGATCTACTCGGATGCAGAAATAGCATGCGACTGTTGCGACATATGCTCAAAATGGCCGCCGCGTTATATAATCGCTCCGGGTGCACTAATGCTTCCTGAAATTTTCAAAGGACTCAAGAAACTAAAGATGCGTAGGGTACAAGTCTTGCTGAATTGTCAATGAATTACAGGGTTTCTTGCAGAAGAATAGATATTTCGCTCCCTTTTGTCCGAGTCGCTGATTCCACCGTACCTGTACACGGATTTGAGATTAGCATTGTACATAATAGAAATATTTAATTTATTGTTCAAACATTTCCTGTCAACATTTCAATTTTTGTTCAACTTGGAAAAATCATCCCCGCAATGAATTCGTTATGTGAAACTGTGGAAAGCAGCATATTTCGTAAAGCCGCTTCAACGTTTAAAATTCAACTCGAATCTCCAAGAAATACGAAAGTCACTGGGTCTGGAAAACCATATCTTCCGGGAGCTTGTCTGGCTGAATTTAGAGGCAGCCCACGGCCATTGCATTCTTTTAAACCAATGCACTGTCATGCGCTAACATCGTTTATTCTAGCCGCAGTGGAACTGTCGTAGTTCGGGGCCTTTTAACGTTTGCGCAAAGCTTTGCTACTGGATTTGAAACGGTTTAAGTGGACCAAAATGTCTTCGTTGTTTTCTATGTAATTGGTATTATTTGTTATCGTTGCGGCTGACTTGCGATGATCAGTAATGGATTAAACCTAAGCCGTTTAAAAATTTTCACTTTATTATTGCTTTATGCTATCTGAGCTTGTACTGAGGGTTTTGAAAAAATTGTTACATTCAGTGATGATTCGCTCGAATTATTGAAACGTTCATTTTAATTTCAGGTGCAAAGTTTCGTTTTATCAACGAGAAGCTCTACACAACAACAGGACGTAAGGCTTATCGGCTATTTAAAAAAGATCCACAGCTCTATAATGCGTACCAGGACGGATACAAGAAACAGGTTGAAAAGTGGCCTGTGAATCCGTTGGATTTGATAATCGCTGATCTCAAACGACTGTTAGTGATTTTGTTCTGATTTTCGTATTAAGCCAGTTGTCTCGGAATGTGTTCTCAGGAAACTTGTTTGGGGTGTTAAATTTCAGTCAAGTTATATTTTGTGACGTACTGTTAACTATCATTCATATTGTTTACACTTCTTCCGATGATCGCGTAACCATGATTTTCCTTGTTTTCGGGGTGTTTGATGGCTTAGATAGCTAAACTTTCTAATTACGAGGATTTATTCAAAAATTCTGCCTTTGATGAAATATTGGTACCTCTTTGCTAAAGTTATACTAGAATGCTATCGAGTTGTTTGTTGGCATTTTGTGTCGCTTCCTTCGGTTGCTCCTCACTTGTTCTACTGCGATGACAAGGTTGTGTTTGTTTGGAGCCAAGCTGGAAGTTATTATAGAAATTAATTTTCGAATGGCGAAACCAAAGCTTCGGCTTACCCAGTCATGGATAGTATTCGCCTGTACATCAACCGTTCTCTTAAGAAATGAAGCGAAGACGTTGCCCAATTAAGTTTAGGGTCCGCGTGTTGTTGATGTTGTACCTTGGATTGAACCACTACTGACCGGGTTTGTGTCTTAATGCAAGCCGCATTTCAAAGTATTGCATGCGTATAAGTGAAATGCACGCTACGTGTATACTATATACATGTATACTCTTATAAATTAATGCTTATCTCGTCCAAAGCTGACATCCTGATACATGCATTGCACCAGAGCAATACACTAGGCATTACTCTATACTACAGTGGACGCCAGAAATGGCTCGCCACTGCATCCAGCAAGCTATGCTGTACAAACATACAGCGCTATTGGTTTTGGCATACTTGTATTCATGTATGCGCACGTATCGCTACACATGTCGGTGAAATGGTTTGACTTTCGCGCTGATATGGTGGGTAAAATTGTTAGAATGATTCACATATCATCGCTAGTTCCAGCCAAAAAGGCTGCTCTACGGTTCGCTGATAACATGGTCAACCGTATCGTATCTTGGCTAATATTTATCAGAAATTGCGGTACAACTTAACAGACAGACGGTGTTTTTGATTTGAGATACTTAATCGAGCCATGTTGGCCTTGGAACAGTCTTTGGTGTCTATGCCAACTGGCATAAGTGCGGCTAAATATTTGGTGATTTAGTCGAATGGGTATGTACAACAGAACTGTTGACTATCAACCATATTTATTTCAGTGAGGAAGAGTTGCAGAAAGCGGATAACGCTGAAGTGTCTTCGAAAAATGGAACCTTTGAGCTGTTTTTATTTCATTGCTGAACATTCAGCGCTCACGCCATTAGATTTGGAAATACAATCCACATATTGAGTCAAAACATGCCTAAACCTAAGGCCTTCTAAATAAAATCACGAATTGGCTGATTTTATATACGTATAAATCTGAAATCTGGTTCTGGACGTGGTCGAATTGTGTTTCGTATCGGTTCGAGATTTCCAATGATCTCCGTAAAATACAATCTTGGCCAAAGTAGTACAATACAATCGAAAACGGTCGAGATCCAAGTCGATGAAAATTGACATCACTTGTTTTGCTCTCAGTTGTGCACCAGCTGTAGTCATGTCATTGAATCTTACATTGGATAAAAAACCAACCAAAACTGTTGTAGTTAGTCATTTTCAGACCGAAACATTTCGTTGTTGCCGACATGGGCTGCGGCGATGCGATGCTAGCGCTGTCGGTCAAACAACACACGGTCCACTCTTTTGATTTAGTAGCGCTCAATCCGCGAGTTACAAAGTGTGAAATGTCAAAGGTAACGCAGTGTTTTGTCATTTTAGAGAAATATATGGATTTCCCTTGGTTAAGCAATAATTTTGTAGTCTCATCATAAATGTTCACTGGGGAACCGGCATATGCGTGGGATCGCAACACTAGCATTAATATTTGAAATTTTTCTACATGGCTGGGTGGGACAAAATGTTTTAATGACTTTCTCCGCATCAAATTGATCAGCTACTGAGTACTCGCCAAAAATGACTGTCGGGTGAGCGGCTGCGAGTAAGAGGCTGTAATCAAAAGAAGGTGTAAGTATGCTTTAGCTCTGAAATTTGATCCTATTACATACAGGTAATCGCTTCGATGTAACGCCTATGATTTCGGCAGCATACATCAGGCTTTGCTACGCATTACGTTTTTTATTTTAATGTCGATCGAGCTAAAATAAAAAATCTTGTTCCCTGATCTCAATTTTAAGTCGCTATCCATCATTCGCAGCTGCTCGACCTGGGTTGGAATCCCTGTAGCCGTCAACCAAACGTTTTAGCATTATTTTGTTATATTTTTAATCGGATCTAGCCGCGTTATAAACACGATAACCTACGTATTGGGCAGAGATAAAGATTCCTTGTTTCTGTTTTTCGAGTCTTCCGGCCAACTTTGAGTCTTGCCAGATTGTCCTCCAGCGGGCAAAACACAGCGATAAAATACTCATTTCCTAGATGAGATGGGTGACGCCCAATCGTTACTATTCGAATATTTATTGCTTAATTTGATATGATTTAATTCGTTTGGACAAACAATATAGCGAAATGCATTAATATTCGCCATGCTAGAGTATTGAGCGAACACCCAGCGATGCGCGCACATGGACATTGGACATATTTTGGGATTTTGAAACGAAACTACTCTTTCCCGCCCGCACAATGAACAGCGAACAACTGAAGGGTGCAGTGGTGCCTATTTGCTCCACAGATTGTATGTAGCATTGCTGTAACGTGGTCAGTCTGCGAGGGCGTTACCATAATATATTGATCGTTTACTGTGCTGATGTTAAAAGTGTTCATTTCAATCGTGACAGGGAATGTTATAATACTGTTTTATTGTCAAGGTTCCTTTGGAAGACCAAACCATTGACGTCGTTGTCTTTTGCCTGGCTCTGATGGGAACAAATATCGACCAGTTTATTTGCGAAGCTCATCGAATTCTGAGGTTGGGGTAAGGTGGATGATTTTTCTAAGATTAGCTACCGAATGTCTGCAGACTGAAGCATTATTGTGTGTCACGAAGTCTCGAAAATCACGGAAATGTACAATTTTTTCTGGTCCAACCAATAGCGCTGTGCAGGTTGGAGATGCTCACTGGCTATCCACAAACACTCGTAAGCTTCTTTTGTTGACCAGTGGGTTTTCAGCTGAATTTGCTCGAAGTGGGTAAATAATATGCTTCTTACCCTTAAATTTTTGATGCATTGGTCCAGTTTCTAACTGAAGTTTTTTAGAAAATGTTGAGGTCTGTTGTGCGTTATTAGCTTTGCAAATAAGTTACCACTATTAACAAGAGTGCATTAGAGAAGAGTATGACACTGCCCTGGCTAGTCCAAACCTCGGGAGTTATAGCCGAGGGTCCCACGTCTCACCTGCCGCGGGGTGCAATTTTGTCGCGTTTAGACGTTTATTCTACTCAGCAGGGGGCTTTGAGCCGGGGGTACCCGAATTTTTACCGGAGGTAGTCGAGATGCCCGCCCCGTCCCCCACTTTGAAACAGCCAGCTTTCTTGCACTCTAATGTTAGCCCGTGTTTGATGACGCAGGTGTTTTCAACCTGACCCCCACCTCCCATCCAGTTTTTATTTTTGTGGGGTCCGTTTATAAGCAGCTGCCGGTTCAACCCACACACCGCACAAAAAACGGGAGGGGGGAAGGGTCTGTGCATGACGACCCCCCAGAAACAGGGGTGTCAGGCCGAAAACGCGTGCGTCATCAAACACGGGTGAACATTAGAGTGCAGAGAAGTGTTATACTCCCTGTAATGTACTCTTGCTGGTAATAATATATTTTAAAATTAAATTCAAAATTGGTGTAGGTGCGGATAGAAAAGTTGTCAGTTTGTTTAGTTTATCAAATTGTTATTTAATTTCTATTCTAATTTTATTTTTATCTGTATAGTCAAGTCAATTTTTGAATTTTTTTCGAATTTTATAGACGGTGACGGCACGGCTTTCAACTCTGTCTTGTATTTTAGGGGTACAATGAAAATTGCCGAAATTACCAGTCGTTTTGTGTCGCAGTCGAAATTTCAACGCGCTATCCAAAAGATGGGTTTTGCGTTTTTGAAAAAGGTAATATTTGCTTTGGTGTTAGAGAGCGATAATAGAATATTGAAGGTATGGCCCAAGGGAAGAGGGGGCCTATACCGTTATTATGCTTCAACATAACGGGTTACCGGGCGGCAGCAGTATTATATCGAACTATATAAGCTTCGGTTGACACTGGCGAAAGTATGGCAAATACTGACAAACCGAACCGAAGATTCCAAATTTTTTTAGATCCTGAAATTAATGTGGTACTCAGATGTGCACTATTCACGGGTACTTGGAACTGTATTAGATCAAATAGCTACTCCAAATTTTTGTTGAGTCGGTGTATTTCGATTTGGATTAAGCTCGCGTCGTATATGTATTTCAACTATCTACAGTATTACCAAAAGTGCATTAAAGAAAACTATGACGTTTGCCTGCACTCTTAGGTTAGCTGATGTTCAACCTACCCACAAAATGAGGGGGGCTTTGAGCTACCCCGCCATAAAACGTGCGGTCTGTGCATGACAAATCCCATAAAACTGCTGGGTGAGACCGAAAACTCTTGTCATGAAACACGGGCTAACATCAGAGAGCAGGGAAGTGTCATAGTCTTTCGTAATGCACTCTTGTTATTAATTGAAGCAAGATAGATATACATGTGACAGTCGCATTTTCGGATTGTACGTGTTCTATTAGATGTAATGACCTCCAACCCGGGATACGGATTTTTTCAGGAAATTCGTCTTTCGGTCATGTTCTACTTTATGGACAGGAAAAGCAAACAATTCCCGGATAAATTTGGCAAACTTTTGCTTCGTTTTTGTTCGTAAATGAGTAAGTAACATGCAAATTGAGAAAAATTGCTGTAGATTCTAGCTAATTGCTCGACAACATGCTCAATACGTTGAGGATGCATGAAGGTAGAAAACAACATACATTATTTGACAAGTATTTGACGTCCCGCGTCATCTTGTTTTGTCAGATCTCTACGATAGTAATGGGCGCTTTTGCAGATGCTAATGTGGCACCGCTTATCAGTTTTATAGCCGTTTTCGTTTCAGAAATCACCCAACGTCTTTTTCGTTCTGATGGATTTTGAAAAGTCCACGGAGAAATTGCCTCTTCGTTGCAATCCGCCATCGGGCCTCACACTGAAGCCTTGTTTGTACAAGAAGCGGTGATTACTGAACTACATCAAAATATAGCATTTCAGCATTTCTGGGTCTACAATTTTGTGGTCGTATGCTATCCAACAGGTGAAGGAATGATTGATGATTTCTGACTTAGATCGTAAAGATGCATTAAACATTGTATTCTGTGATATGTGTTAGACACATATCCTTTGTTGGAAGACGCACGGGCATCTAACTGCTTTGTTTGCCTTACTGCCCGTAAGTTTGTCGGACTGTATCCGTTTGATCGATCAAAAGTACGCTATCATGGCAATTGTTGCATATTCAACGTTTCACATATCTTTAGTTGGCATATCAGTTCTGGTAAAATTACAACGCCAGAATATGTTTCATTTCCACAAGCGAAAGTTTCGGCTTAAGCCATGGTTTTACTATTTTTCAAAGGTTTCTTCCCAAGAGTAGATTTCGAAATCATCCAGTGCAAGTATAATGGTTTAATCTGAAACGTCAGTTTCTGTGGGCAAACAGATTGCACTGTCGCAGTTTCGAGCGTTAGGCGTAGTGAGCGCTCGAAAATGCTGACATTGGCAAAAGGTTTCGGGATTTCGATATTTCATTGCTACATCTTGGCACCATATTAGAGTCTGCCCTGAGATAGTTTAGCGCTAATGTGATTACGCATTTGCGTGCGAAATCAAACCATTGAATCAATACGGATAACTTATAAACGCCACCTAAAATAGGACCAAATATTCCAAATTATAACGAAGAAATATACGCGCTTGTTGGTCGGAAATATTGCCTTTAGCAAACTGTGTCGTAGCGTGGCCGAATTAGAAAATATTGACGGCATAATAAATAGTTTATAGGTACACTCACTCTCAAAATTGAAACCCTATGCCGCCACTCATCCTTAATATATACAACGACAGCAATATCGACGCGATTTTGACACAAAATTGGTTTTTGCTCTCCTATTCAGCTGCTGAAGCGGTTATCGGCTGGATGTCGCCTAACGCTGCAAAAGAAAAGGCCATAGTGTGATAATTTTTATCACGTCACTTCAGCGGATTATACCATATTTTGTACAACACGCAGCGTAATTTTGGTCTAAATGACTTTGTGTATTCACTGCTTGAAAATGAATACTTATAGGGAAATGCTTCCATGATTATATGCGATGGTTCAGTGAAATCAACGGTATACAATAGATATATCCGGTTGTCCGCTCCTAAACCGATGATGTAACTACACTTAGCTTTGCCGCGGTAACCCTTAGCAACAGGAGGCTTTATCTTTAGAACCAAAATAGCAACTGCTGATTTCTGATGTAGCACCTTTTATGGTATGTCTTGCTTAGAGTAATATCTGTCGCAATAGCCTAATGATTCCTAGGTAACGGTCACCCTTGCTTCGCTAGCAACCCGACAATTTAAATAGAAAACAGACTTTGTACCGCTGCGCAAACCTCTATGACGACAGCAGCTAATTATGTGTTAGAAATAGCTTGTACCAGTTATTCATTAAAGCACACCTCATGCGGTGTTTACGCTATAATGCGCCCGCCTACTGTTATATTCGTGTTAACATTTTTTCAACAATTATTGCTTCAAGCGCTAAGTTGTTTTGTTATATTAATCGTACTGACCTATCCTAAGCGTCAAAAGCGACGATATCCCAACTGTCGTAGAGATTCCTAAAAAATATTTTTTTTTAATTTATAGCGTGAATTGCCTAAAGCTGAATTGTCTCCGAAAGTTGGACCGATAAATTTTTCATTGCTCAGTAGATGAAACAAGTACTTGACGAGATCCAGACTTTTAAATTGAGTCCTGAAAAGATGGGTTGTTTGGTTTCAGTTTGTCAAGAAGGGTTTATGGACCCAAAATCTTTTATACCCTTTTATTTATATGTAGAGAGGCATCTATGTTTCAAAAGCGCACTATTGTTCGCCTTAAGACCAAAATTTTGATCCTTCACCGATATTGATCCAACCAGATTTTGTTATGAGTATCACCGAATTTATTGTGATTAAAAAAGATCCCAACTACCGGCACGTTAGATGGGCGTACAGCGCTTGTCGGCAGGGTATGGGACCTCAGGGGGCGGCAATAGTTTATTCCTGTAGATATTGTTACAGCAATATGCTTGATGCCTGCTGTGCAATACATTACCCAACTATGCGTCTTTCACACTGAAGTGTTTGAACGAACTGCACACCGTAGACACGTCGCGCAACGATTTCACGAAAAATGAAGGCGACGGGTTTCCACTACCATCAATTAGTGATGGGCACCAATATCAAACTGGAGGAGGCTCTAATATCATGCTGGAAAACCGTTATCTTTCATTTTGCAGGCAATGGAAAACCGTTATCTTTCATTTTGCGGGCAACGGAAAACCGTTGTCTTCATTTAGCGTGCAATGGAAAGCGTTATCTTCATCTTGCGTGAAATCGTTGCACGATGTGTTTACCGTGTGCAGCTCGTGCACGCACTACTGAAGGCATAGTATTTGCTAAAAATGGATCTTAAATCTATTGAAAATCCTGAAAAGGCATGAAATATTCGTGAAGAAACCAAACCATGGCATTCCGCATATCAAAAAACTGTAAACTACTCTTGATCCAAGGTACCAAACTACTGAAGACAGTAAATAAATCTGGTTCATTTGCCTTAAATCCATTGAAACCCGCTGGAAAGGTATATAAATGTTCGTGTTGCTCTCTAAATAACGAAACCGTTGTATTCATCATAGCGAAACCCTTATAAAATATAAATTCTTGATGCCCTTCTACGCAATACAACCAAAGTATTGAAGACAAACTATAATATAAGTTAGGTTTTCTTACAGTGGGTTGGTACAACCACTTGATACTATGTATCTGATGGGTTTATGGTCGACGAGAGTTTGGGTTTTCCAGAGGTATACGCGTGGAGCAATCATCAAACGCTGCTTGTTACGTGTGATTTCATAAAATATATTTAAAGGAACCACACACACTCTATTGAACGGCAGTAGTATATATAGATCAAAATGGACAAATCCTGCACACGCGGGGCCATCTATAACGTAAATGCCGCATTAGGCAGGTGTTTGATGTTAGTTATATACAGGAGTGTGTGAAAGCTCCCTGTGCATATTTAACTGTACTGTTTGCATAATATGCTAAAGTAAAATGTAGAATAAATTTGTTTAAAACCAACATTACAACGTATGTATATATATACTTACTACTAACTTCTGGGGAATATAAAGTGTGAATTTCTTAGCACCGTTAAATTTGAATAACATGAACCGGGTTTGAGGGCCGGAAATTGTGAACCTGTGTTTCGAAAGATTGTTGATATTTGCTTTCAACTGTTCTTCTGCATTTATGTTCGTAATACGTCACTTGGATCCACCGCCCAGTATACTTTTGCGAAACAACCCACTGTCATGACTCACTCGCTACCGCCCAACTGGACCTTTTAAACGAAAGGGTTTCCACTTAACACTAATGAGAAGTCAGAAGCGACCCATAATAAATGGTTTGTTTTGCGAAAGGATACCGCCCACTAAATGGAACGAACCATCCACTGTTTTTATCATCTCGCAGTGGGGCTATGTATTAGATTGGTTTTCTTCCGGAACAGAGTCGGACCCGAAAAAACTGGTTTTTTCCGGAAAAAGGCAAATTTTGCTGTTAGCTTTTTAATTGTTATCCTGTTATGTTATGAAAATAGGAAACAGTTCTCCGCGAAATCAAATCTTGTTGTTGGTTGTCAATGTCTTAATTACTGAAAAGTATACACCTACAATGTTGTCACGTGGAATTTGCGGGTCTTTTCTTTTAGCCCCCCAGCCCGAATTTGGTCAATTTTGAAGATACAGAACTGATTTTGGTGTCAATCGATTTAGCTCGATGAGTTGGTTCAGAAAATACTCATTTTACCCACATCCCTGAAAAAAAATTTTTCCAATCTTGAGGTCCCACTTTTTTACTTCGGAATATCTTCATGTTGGGTACCGTTCGTCTTGGTTTGATGAGAGAAATCTACTGTTGGATATCTTATTGAAATCAACGCCACCGTTAAAAGTTATGAGGGCCCAAGTAATCCTGAAGGGCGGAAATAAAAGGCCGTGCCATTGCCAATAATAGGCCATGCCGTTCTCGATATACTAAGCCTTAGTCTTATCCTAAGCTAAGGTCCTTATATGAGACATATACTAAGCCTATGTCGGGGGGCCACCGCCCCCGCTCTAAGCTGTTCTTTTTTCTAACGTTATAACGTAGCCCCTCAGGGTTACTTGGGCCCCTCATAACTTTCTAACGGTGGCGTAGATTTCAATAAAATTCACAACAGTAGACCCAACGGTACCCAACAGTACCATATTCCGAAGAAAAACATTTTTTGGATTTTTAAGGGGGGGTCTCAAAAAGTCGAAAAAAATTTTTCATGGACGTGGGTGAAATGAACATTTTCTGAACCGCCTCGTCGAGCTGAATCGATTTATAATCAGCTCTGTATCTTCAAAATTGACCAAATTGTGGCTGGAGGCTAAAAGAAAAGACCCGAATTTGCAACAACTACCACACAGTGCAGCGGCACCTCAACTTTTCCAACGGGGACTACGTCAAAACCTCACACGGTGGCTTTAACGATAGGAGTGCGTATAATTATTTGGTTCGAATTAATAGTGAAAATACTTCATATTTTTAGTATTGTGTAAACTTACTTACTGGTGTCAAACTGCCCACCGTCCAAGTAATGCTGCAAGTGCATTAATACAATAGAGTATGTAATTTATGTCTACGATCCAACTGTCGATGTATTTAGATTATTACCCGTCGTGGTAAAATGCCATACATGCCCGCAGGTATCTATGACAGGTAAACAGACCGGTGCGGGGAGTGGGATGGTGGTAGATAATCAACAAGGGCTATAACCCCTAGGTTTTTGGTTTTTCTTGGAGGGGACTGACTTTATCGGTAACCAACCCCCGTTCCATATCCACCTGTGGGCATGCGTACTTGGCCTGTCTGCCTAGTTTACTGCTTTCATATGTACTATACAAATCCCATGGCTCTATTGAGTACCGCGCTCAAAAGTTTCTGATGCGGTGAAAGAAGCAAGCTATGCTGAGATTATATATTTAGTCGATGCTTGGAAGATAGTATTTTATACCATTTCTGCCATATATATAAATCATAACCATGAAATGTAAAGGCTGCTTAAATGAGTGTAAATAATGCGCAATGCTGTAATATTTTGTTGCATAACGCTTTTCCAACTATTTTCGGCTCCAAAATCTTGAAATAGTTTTTTCTTTTTTCCGGGGGGTAGGAAAAAACGGAAAAACACTTTTTTTCCGTTGATTTTTTGCGGTGCCCAACACTACTATTTAGGCATTTCGGTGATAGCGCGAATGCGTAATATATAAAGGAAACCGAAGTGGTTACTAAAAGTAGTCGCCAAATATATAGGATGTCGACATAGGGCACTAAAAAGATCTACAAATCTTTCAGAACATGGCTCACTAACGTGTCTAGTATATGTGAAATTAACGAAGAAGACTACATAACAG
>JASANE010008621.1:0-34164 GCA_030248225.1 Trileptium ribeirensis
AACTGAATTAATGGAGTACTTAAGAGGATCCCCTATACAATACATTCCCTCTCGGAAGACCAAGTAGCTGCCGACGGGATTGTAGAAGAATTTATTGAGAGTTTAGCTCGACAACGAGAAGCAAGTAAACAACGTCGACCTTCCGAGTCTTCGGAAACTGGTCGACCAAAACGAACACGACCACGGACTACAGACAAGGACGAAGAGACAATATCAACCATTGGCGAATCAATCAAAGGCTCCTCTACCGGGAGGAAGGGAAGAGCGCCGCCGCGTAGCGCTCCCTCCACCCTCAAGGGAGTTCTAACTCGACCATCACGCGCCAAACCACGTAGACAAACCCCCGCTAGGGCCCAATCACAAGTTAGTTGGGAAGACGAAGAGGATGAGATACCTCTCAGTCAACTTTTACCGGGACCCCGGCGAAGGCCCCACTTTGAACTCGATCCTCCAACTGAGGAAAGTGAGGTACCCCCTGAAGATGGGACGTCTTCTCACCCCCGAGGTTAAGGAGAGGGAAGAAACCCCTCAACCTACCCGCCGACAACCACATAGGCAAGCTAGGGACCGTTGTCGTTGGTATGAAGAATATATACCATATGGAGAAGAAGCCCGAGTCGTAATACCACGTTTGGACACCGGACGATTGGAACCTAAAATCGCGACACCTGCTCGACGGACTATACCCCTCGCTCCACCGACTCGACATCGCGACCCTGTTATGCCGATGGATTATCCATCTGGTAGTGCTCGTGCACGGCACGACATGTTTGAACCTTTTAAGGACATCTTTGATGAACAGGACATCGAGGACATGCTAGCCGCACATCCGGACTGGGAACCCGACGAGGACGGTGGACGAAGACGATTACCAAGACGTGCAGTTATCGGACTAGAAGTGGTCCGACCTCCGAGACGACCGCCTCGCAAGCGACGGTTGTAACGTTTCAAATTCACTCGAGAAACACCCCAGAAGACTCGAGCTCCCGCCTCCAAACTGCTTCGAGCGCCGCCTGCGATGGCGATGAATACTATTGCAGGAATCACCAATTCAAAGGACTCAACGACATGGAACAGATTTCCCCAACCTCGAGAATGTCAGCCACTACACTATCAATTACGGTGCCCCAATGGAAACATTCCTCTCCAAAGGCACACACTGGCCAAAGCTTCTCTCCAACATGGTTCAGATTTGACGAACGCATAAAGCAATATCCCATCGAGTATGCCTCAACGGAGCAAGGCTACCAGCTCCTCGTCACGTATTTCACCTGACGAGGAGCAAGCAAAACAGAGGCGTTTCAGACCTGAAACTGGGAGCTCGAGACATCAAGGCCATCATCCGACGGAACAAACAAAAGTTCCTCGACCCCGAAACAACCGAGCGCCTCCGCAGAATACTCCCTCACCTTATGCGGACGGTGCTCCTGGAAAAATTCAAAATACCTCGACAATTAAGGGACGCCCTGCTCGCCCCCGGATTTGCCCAACTGCTCGAGGCAAATCAGTCCGATTCCTTTGGGGAATTGGCCTAGGGCCAGACGACATCCAATTCGGCAAACGGCCGCGACCCTGTTACGATGTCATGGGTCGTATTGAAGGAAGTGCGAACTTTCCTCCACCTTAAACGTCGCCTCCTGGCCTGCTGTTTTGATTTTGGGCGACTCGTTAGCAGCGCCATTGGTCAACGTGGCCGCCTCAAAAGGATGGTTCGCCATGGCGTGGCCAGGAGCCGCCGTGGGGATTTTGCTAGTCCGGCTGGCAACGTGCATCGCCACGCCACAAACCGACGCATAGTGATTGCTGGCGGAACTCAAGCGGCCCTACGGGGCGAAGCCGCACGAAGGTCGCTTGCTGGATACTCCCAGCAAGGTTATGCGTCGGGTGCGCCGTTATATATGCTCATTCGACTACCTTCTTACGGATGGAGTTCCGAGCAATTGTCGCACCACCATCTCCATACTGGGACATTGGACAGGACAATACCGTTGGATGGCACGACGAGTTCACCAAACTATTTCAGGACATTAAATGGCAATTTCCCGAGAGACTACAGAAGGCGTCGATGCCAGACTACTCGCCTGAATTAAACGAACCGGGAGCGTGGGAAAGTATTACGGACGGTGCCAAAATTGAAGAACCCCACATTACTGAACCATATATCGAATACTTCCACAGATGGGTTCAACGGAACCTAGCACCCAATAATGGGGATTGGGACAACAATAAGGAAACCCCGAGATGACCAGGCGACCGTTGACTATTTAAAATTTTGTATGTTTTGGTCATAACAAACCGCTAAGGACGCCTGCGGTAAACCTAAATGGGACATATGATACGGTAATTTCGATTACGCAATCATGTGCTTACTTTACTATGTACCTATTCGCATTTTATAAACTACCTTAAAACAGTATTGATTATTTTGTATGTATATATATATGTACCATGGCACCAGGGCAAGAATAACCACACAAACTTCTGACCAGGCAAAATTCTCTCAAAATATAGTGTGAAGTCCTTTTCGCATGTAACAGGCCCGTTCCGGCCCGTTACGTGTCTTTCAAACGATTTCGACGCTGAAATTGCTTAAACAGGCCTTAAATCGAACCAGAAAAGGTTTACAGGAGTGAAGTTTTCATGTGTACAGGGTGCCACGGTTATCGCTAATTGCCTTTGTTTGCCATTGATTGTTTGTCATTTACATGTTTTGCCGTTGCTATGATTCTTGCCATTGCCTGTTTATATTTTATCATTTCTTGCCATTGCCTGTTTATATTTTATCATTTCTTGCCATTGCCTGTTTATATTTTATCATCGGGTGTCATGCTGGACGAGTTCAATCGCACAAGTAGGACGTTCGAGTAGGGCGAAGGTGCAAATCTAGAAAGAATGGAAAAAGGTCACTAACTGGCGCTAGGATAGGGGATCTGAACGGAACTCGATTACTTCTCCTATTTCCCTATTAGAAATTCAAAATTTAGACCGTCCGGGAATAGGAGGCCTTTGACAATCTAAGGGGAAGGGAAGTGATCAGAATCAAGACCATCAAGTTTACCTGGTTTGAGCGAACCATAGCTTAATGGTCGCAAAAGTAAGCTGAAACAAATGGGTTACGGTAGTTTCCGATTATTCGGAAATAACGGACCTCGGGCCTATTTATCGGCCCGTAACCGTCCAACGGTCCAGATTTACCGGAAATACCCCGAGTACTTTTCAGTAGAGAATTTTCAGGGCTCTCGAATGAGCCCAAGATATCGCAAATCGCTGGAGGATTTCACGAGATATACTGGGGACAAATAGGTGGACATTCAATCAACAACCAATACTTACGCTAGGTTTGGTTGGTGACCATGGTCCCGAGTGGATCTGAAATAGGTATATATGGATATATGGTTATGTATATATGTAGATATGTGTGTGTTGCCCGATCTTCGTGTCTCGGTATGTCTAGTTTCCCGCCCCCACCGTATCAGAACTTTTATTTTATAGCATCCATTGACGCCCAAAGTTGCCTGACCCGCACCCTAACAACTGGTTTTTCTGGTGACCATCGGATCATTGATTGAAAGTATGCGTGTTTCCAAGTAGTCTACCCATCTAGGCATCTGACGAGGCCCCACGGGTCTCGATCTGACCAGTCCTCCCGCTGCCACATAGCTTACTTCCTTGTTTCATAATGCACCACGAAAATTCAACATAAAATTCCTTCGGTTTGTACCAACTCCGTATTTGACCACAGACCCTAAACGTGCTCATGCGACCCCTCATTTTATTTGTCTGCTCCTGGCGAGCACAACGATATCCGGCGGGTCTTTGTCCGCCTTCGCGTTAGCCTCTTATGACCGATAATATGCCCCCCCAATTTGGCATACCGACTGCAAGTGGGTACAGACTGACCGAAAATTTAACCCCAACTCAAAGGTAGGCATAATGCCCCTCATTGCATTCGTCGCGTCGAGACATCTTCAACGATGCCCGGCGGGTCTCCATCCGTCGCCCCGTTAACCCGGAAGAGCCGAAAATGCGCCCCCACTTTTTGCTAAAACTCTCTTTAACGGCCTTCAACCGTCGTAATTTTAGTGCACCTCTACCCGCTGCCGTTAAGGTAGCGAAAACACCCCTCGTTTGAATCGCCTTTTCTAGGCGAGTTCAACGATGCCCAGCGGGCGTCGCTCCGCCCAACCGTTAGAGCGGGAGAGCCCGCCGAAACCCTGTATGCTAATACATGGCGGAACCCAAAATTGGGTCCCGACCCGCCACTGCGTCTACCCCCCTCGTGTTTGGCATCATTCAGCCCCGTTCTTCGTCCTGGGATCGAATTTCGCCCCAGCCCCTCGAAATTCCCTCGGGAACCCCCTGTCCCGACACCCTTTTCGTGCCTTTCCTTCTGTTCCTCGTTTTCCTTTTCCACTCTCTTTAACCGACCTCTTTTGGTCGGTTGTCGTCGTTGCTGTCGCCATGTGTGTGTGTGTGTGTACGTGTGTGTATGTGTTGTTGCTGCTGTTGTTGTTGTTGTTGTGGTTGCTGTGCTGTTGTGTCGATGTTGTTATTGTTGTTGTTGTGGTTCTGCGTGTTTCTGGTGTGAACTTGAGCGACCTTTCTGTCGCTCAGGTCGCCTGTGTGTCTCATGTGTAATGTGTGCTCATGAGTAGTGTATGTGTATGTATGTATTTGTATACATATATATATATATATAGAGAGATATATGTAACATATAGGAAACTGACAAAAAACGGGATACGTGAGGACAAGACGTGCAAAGCGACACTAAATTCGTGAGTTTTACGGATGGACTGGACGCTTAGGAATAGGACTGACGGGGGGTAGGTTTAGGGCCCTCCCGTGGGTTCCGGGAGCTCCTGAATAGGACCCCGGATAGACCAAAAGATACTTAGGATTGTGCTGCGTCCTGGGACATAGAATAAGTTAATTCCTACCTTAGGTTCCCCCCCTTTTTTTTTGGGACGTCCAAAGACGTCCTGTCGGGATATTTGAAATCTAACTAGGAATGCTAGGAATTCTAGGAATGTTTGGCTTTATCTTGTAAGCCAACATATAAACGTGCAATGTTTGCACGTTTATCCATAGATAGGGCGATAAAATTTAGCCCCAGATGCCCTCCAATTAAGCTTAATTAAGTGATGGATGAGGCAGCTAACTCGCTAAATAGCAGAAATTTGGCTTTAAATCGGCGAGTTAGCTGGGGGGAAAATTTGATGAATGAGAGCTAGGAGGCGAAGAAGACAGATCTCCAGCTTAACCCAAGCAATTGATTTGGAAAGAAAATTCAAAATTTGAAAGTTGACGGGTGACCCAACCATTTTTGTAGAACAGTTGGGGTTTTAATAGTCGATTTAGCATTAAGTAACGAGCTTAAGAGATCTGAGTAATGATCTCCAGATATATTCTTGACATAACTTTTGGAGGTTACATCAGAATTTAAGCTGAAAAGCACAGATGGTCGACCTCCGAGTAATCGGAGGGTTCAAGTTTGATGTCGGCGATTTCGATTGAAGCCGACTCTCTCTAACGGGGTCCCAGGGTTTACGATAGCTGTCAAAAATAAAATTTGGGGAATTTTTCGATTGGGCGCCCGGGTTTGACCTCGAAAAAGTGGGCGTCAAAAGAACAACGCCGATTGGATGGCGACAAAATCGCCATGCTTCAACATAGCAGAAAATTTTGAAGCGACGACTATCGCGTCGTCTCTGGGAATCAGTTCGACTTCGACAGCGCGGAGTTCGGTCGACTTTACTGACCGGCTCCGACGCTCTAGTTTTATTGTACGGTTTCGCCTTGGCTTTTAGCTTTCTTGTGTTTTTGCTTACTTGGTTTGGAACGGGATTCGACGTTGGAGGACCCGTGTAGGCGCCCGTCGCCTCACGGAAGGGGACTAGCAATTGCTGTCCCGGATCGAACTTAGTAAGTCGGAATGAGAGTCAAGCGCATGGGGGTTTATTTTCCCCATTTGTGGTTGTAACAGACCGTTCATCAAAATAGAATTTTCATAGCAACAGTTGACATTCCCGTCCGTTAGTGGACGTTCTGTTTTACATGTTAGCTTATTCTACCTTTCAAGTTTCTTGACAAACCTCCTTCGGTCGAGTTTCGTTTTGGGCATCCTGAGCGAACGCACGGAAGGTGTTAAGTTGGCGACAACAAAGTCGAAGTAGTTCTGATTCCCCGTGGTCATAGGTAGGACAAACCAATGATGGACGCCTCTCGTCCATGTTTTTCATGACTTCTTACTTGTGAGTTAGGGCCGTAGAACTTTCCTGAGCTGACCACGGTAAAATTTTACCAGTAAATCATAGGGACTTGCATTTTTTCTTGTTTCTGCTCATGTTTATGGTTTCCAAACTTTCAGTTTAGTGGACTGTTCGACACTCATGCCGCTGCTTGAGTGCGGACTGACGTTGCAGATAGGGACCGAGGATTAGCCTCGGTCGGGCTTTAGGAAGCCCCAAAAATTTCGTTTCTCAATTCGAGTTAAGTAAATTTGGGGAATACAAAAGACTAAACAAATTCTAGGTGACTTCAGCTTGAGCTTAAGGTATTGGCACTCCGAAAGGAGCGATCTTTATTACAACCTCTACACAATTTTGGCCAGTGTTCGATTTGATTGCTAGCGTGACGCTTGATGCCAGCTTTACACAGTCCTCGACAGCCCCTCACGACCAAACTTACTGCTCGCACCACGAGGTTTACTTCGAAATCGGCTTGGTCCGATTATTAGGTTTACTAACGTTCAGTATAACCCGCTCACGTGGTTAAGCTTAACGGTAGGACACCGCTCCCAAAATGAACCGACGGCATGGCTAGATGCCTGAAATTGGCCACCAGATATACTTTCAAAGGCGCGATAGGGTGCCCACTATTCAAAATGAAATCAAAATACTCTCATTTTTATAAAATAAGAGCGCGACCTTTTGCGAACCGTTTTGACTTCGAACCGAGTAAGTGCAAAACCCCGTTTCCTTTTTGGAGCGACTTGATCGCTGAGTTTAAGTTTTTTTTTATTTTAGCTCGGTTTGCCCGTTAGGCTATGTACTGTGAGTTTCCTTCTTTGGATTTTAACTGTATTCTCTCTCCTTTTTTCAGTTTCCCTTGTTAGGTTTCGATCCTGCACGGGGGATTCAAGCCCGCTGCAGATTTGTTCAGTACTAACCACTCGACTATCGAGTTCTGAACGAAACAAATAAAATTTTAGTGATAACTCAACTGCACAATTTCGATAGTGCAGTTGAGACACTGTACAATTTCGATGTGTACAGTGCAATAAGGCAATAGGATAAGCGATAGAGAGAGGACGGCAAGGCAAAGAAAAAGCAACAAGGGAAACGAAAGAAACCAACGAAACAAAGCGAGAAACAGGAAAGAAAGGCACCAACCGCAAACAACCCCAAAGCAAACAACACCAACCCACCCCAGGTGAAACGAGTCCCAGTTGTGGGACGGGCACGACAGTACGTTAAAACAGTTAAAAGTGCGGCCTCGGTCGCCTAGGAAATCGCTAGGGATAACAACTGCTCGTGCCTCTCGTCCATGTAGGCGATCGGAATAGTAGCCAGGAGTACCTCCGACATAACATAGTTTAAGGGATACTCAGCCACCAAATTCGGCCGCGTCACTACCGGCATACCGGTTATAGATTATTAGGACTCAGGATAGTCGAATTCCCAGATGGAGTATTCAAGTTGTCGAGACAACGGCAAATGCAGGATTGACAAAGGACCTGGCCTCGGGATGGAATGAAAGGAGTGACTTGTTAGAGACGCTAGGCCGCATCTGCAGGACAGGTAACACACGCGGACAGCATTTTGACATCTGACCGCGATGTAGGCGACTCGTCGGTTGAACCAAAATTAATAGTCTGTGCTCGTCGACAATTGCAAATAATCGACTGCTCTGACAATGTAATGACGTGTACCATATTTGATTTTCCTTTTTCTTATCCAACGATCGAGTTTTCTTTTGTACGGTAGACCTATGCATTCCCCGTACCCGGACTCGTGCCTTGTCACCGCCCCTCCCCCGCCTAGTTCTCGAATTACGTGCACCGCCGCGCGCTATCATGAGCGAATTTCGAAGCACGCCAGGACGCATAACCCGAGCGACAGCTGACTTAGTTAACGTTCGATGTGGAACGCCTCGGGTATAGATTCTGGTCCGGTACTACCGGGGACGACTTCGCTTGAGCCACCCCTTCCTCCTTCGCACTGCTGGACAAGGGGACAGATGTTCGGACGGGCAGATTAGTACTACCGTAGGTTGTATTCATGTGCGTATCTAAATAAATGCCCTTTGTTAACCGATACTGTACATAGCTTTGAATAAACTCTTGAAAATTACATGACGTGTCCCGTGTTATTGGATTATTAGCGTAATAAAGACGTTCGAATGAACGGGCCAACTCTACGTGCCACGGCTTGACGAGGGGAATGTGCCAAGCCCTGACACGTGCAGTTCGCCACTAGTACTTGTATGTGAAAATCACGGAATTGTAGCGAGAGTGGTCCACCTTGTTTGTCAATCGAACCCGCTCATGAAATTAGTACACCCAAATAGGGATGAAATTTACTAGGAAAACGCTATTACTAAATACGGATAAATAGGTTATTAAGATACCGATTAGACTGTCCGACCTTAAACTTTCAGGGCATGTCGGAACCCTGTGGGGGCCATATGGCTACAACAGACAAAGTGTTCGGTTAAGAATAACGCAGCAGAACTCAAAATTTACCTAGCAAATTTAAACTTATCCCGCATTTTACTTCAGGTCACGCTAGATAAAACAACTTCCATTAGACTAGGACAGGGAATATTGGCTTGACATCATGACCTGTGAGCAGGTTTCGGTGTCAACCTCCCTGGGGGACCTCAGTGATCGTACCAAAATACTAGACACGTGCGCAACCAATCGGGCGGGGTCCGAACACACCCGGGGAGGCCCCCCGCGGCCTACCAACCTAACTAAGGGCCTGGCCAAGGAAGAGGCAAAAACTCAAAACCAAGGGTCCGCCCCCGCCCTTACGGTAGCGGGGGCCGGGGGGGCATGGGCATAGGGAGAGGCGCCAGCCCCCTGCGGCACCGTCACCGCTAAAGCAAGCAGTTATAGATGTCCCAAATGTGCGATGGCAAAATGTTAGTCTAAAATTTTTAGTTACGAAACAAATTGCAATTGCTAAAGTAAGTAGGAAAGAAATATCTTTCAATCCACGTTCATGTCAAGTTTAGGGGCCGAATTATAATGCATGCCATGCCGTTCTCGATTTACTGAGCCTAAGTCTTAGCCTAAGCTAAGGTCGTAACTTCTTGGGTCTGACCAAGGAAGGGCTAAAATTCAAAACTTAGGGTCCGCCCTGAGGTACGATAGCCGGGGTCGTATGGGCATGGGTAAGGAAGTTGCGCCATGCAGCTGCGTAGCCGTATTACATCCATGCAGTATAGATGTCCCAAATGTGCGATGGCAAAATGTTACCGTCTAAAATTTTTTAGGTTTCAGAAACAATTGCAATTGCTAAAGTAAGTAGAAGAAAATCACAATCCACGTCATGCAAGTCACAAAAAGCAGCCAGCCGTCCGAACGAGCCAAGCTAGCCAAGAAGCTTATATATGTATATGAGACACACTAAGCCTAAGCATAAGTCGGGTTGCTGCCGCTCTCTGATCCCCCAAGTTGTTCTTTTTTCTAACGTTATAACGTCCGGCCCCTAAAGTTGACATGGGCCACAGTATTTATATGGTGTTTGGCTGGACTGACACCAAGTTTCAAAGAGGTTTCTGTTCTCTCAACTTACAGACCTTGGTTGGAATCACATTTAAGGGGCCTAAGCGTAATAAACAAGACAAAAACTTCTACCGAGGCTATGAAAGCCCGAGTACGAAAGCCGAGAACAACAGAATAAAATACAAAAAGGTCAAAAACAGGGAAAAAAACCAAGGAAACAAGCTAAAAAGGCCAAAATACAAAAAAAAAAGAGAGACAACAAGAAGAATACAAGTTAAAATATAAAATGAAACAAGAAAAAAAAGAAAAAAAAGAAAGGAGCAGCTGTAAAATAGGAATATATACTAATAGAAGCCAAAAAAACTGAGAGGAGTCAACGATTAACCATTTTTTTGTATAGAGTCTCATATTTTGTAGCGGCGGACATTGCGAAGCGATACGCTGAGTTTTCGTGGGGTGTCCGTTGCTACTCGTCTAGTTGCAGAATTATTGTAGTGGGTAGCGTGCGATACTCGCATATATATAGACCATACAGATTCAACCCGAATCTGCGGGAAATTGTTCAGTATTAAATGAAATACCATTAGCTCATACGGGAAAGAATTAATTAATTAACTTTATGTTGGAATTGGATAAAAAAGTAATAATATTGTTGCATAAGTAACCGTTTCGCAGAAAAACCATTACACGAGTAGGCATCGACCGTGATCGGTTATCATCAATTCTGTACAATGATTGGTAAACAGTGCATTCACAATTTTAGCATATAGGTTTAACGATTTTTTTACAAAACTGGATATATATAAAAGGCGTCAAGCTCGGATTGAATAAAAGTTAAGTGTAATAGCGTTTTGTTCTATAATATTTTCGCACTAATTTTAAGTTGTATATATATTTGTTTTAATATATAAAATTAACGTTTTAAGCTGTATACCGCTTTTAAGGGCATTATTTAGATACGTATAGTAAAACGTAATGTTCGCGAACTAAATAATCTCTGACTTAAGTTATAGGGCTCAGCTGAACGCCACGTGACAAAACCACAGTCCGGCTCGACACTCGATAACAAACTCATAGCCTAGCTAAGCTCTTCAAAATTTTGATAGTCGAGCTGGACTGTATGCGTGACATAGCAGCTAGCGCATTTGAACGCGTGACATAATTCGGACCATGCGCACGCATCTTATTGTAAATGATGCATAATACGCAGCACACGGACATACACATGATACAGAAGAAATCCAGGTTCCTAATTTGAACATCAGGACATTATCTGACAAGGTTTCTTCTAATAAGGACAATAAAGAATTTCTATTAGTTATATAAGCTAAAACTGTTGCTCACCGGTACACAGAAAATGCTTGTGCTTAATACATTAAGAACAACCTAACTTGCCTTATACTATATTTTCCCTTTCCAAAGTCTCTCTTCTCCAAAGCTTCCCGATTTTGCACATTCCCATATTTCCCAGTTTCGCAACTTTCCTGTATGCCGAGTTTCCTGTTTACCAGCTTTTGCAGTTTCTTAATATTTTCCCGGGGTCGTTTCGGTTATCCCCCCAGCTGGAATTTCTTCAATTTTGAAGGTACAGATAAAATTTTGGTGCCAATCGATTCAGCTCGATGAGCTGGTTCGGAAAATACAATTTTTACCCACATCTCTGACAATAAATTTTTTCTATTTTTTAAGGTCCCAATGGTCCCCCTTGGGAACCCAAAATTTTTTTCTTCGGAATATGGCAATATTGGGAACCGTTCGACTAAGCTTGATGAGACAAATCGACTGGGGTGTAAGTTATTGAAATCTAGCCCACCGTTAGAAAGTTATGAGGGCTCAAGTAACCCTGAGGGGCAGAAATAAAAGGCAGGCCATGCCGTTCTGGGTATACTACGCCTTAGTCTTAGCCTAAGCTAACGGGTTTATATCAGACATACACTAAGCTTAAGCCCGGGGCTTCCGCCCCCGAACCCCCCGCTCTAAGCTGTTCTTTTTTTCTAACGTTATAACGTACGGTGTCGTATTGTATTTCTACCCCTGAGGTACTGTATTTATATATACCCCCGTGTTATTTCTACCAACCTAAGGAATTGTATTTATATAACGACCGGCGCGGATAGTGGGGAACTTTGCAGTGCAGGGCTACGGACCGGGTAGTACCGTATACTGGAGTTTGGAGACACTTACTTGCGGACCGATAGATGCCGTATGCTGCGAATGTGTGATACTTAGCTACGGTTCGATTGGTACTGTATAATGGAGTTTTGCGATACGGAACTACGGTCCGATTGGAACCGTATGTGCACGTACAGGGTTGCACGCGGAATCGCACGTACATAGTTGCACGCACAATCATACCTTTCTGAACTGGACTGTGTTATACTCTCAGACGAGTTAGCTGAGTAATAAACTCATACACCTACAACTCTAGATAATCGTACCGTATGGCACGAACGATACGTTGCTAGAGAACACTTGATCACACGTTAATTTGTATTAACTCAGTTACGTACACTACGAGAAAACAGAGCGAAGAATTGAACGGATCACCGCACACAAGAAAATCAAGACTGACTCGCTCGACTTTCTGATGCTGAATTATATATAAAAATGCTTCTAGATTGTTTTTGTTTTACGAAGACAAAACACGTAATCTTCAATCTTCGAAAATGCCAAGCTTACAACCCACATCATAAGTTCCAGACATGCTACATAACCCCTTCGCCAAGGCAGTGCGGTCCGCCGCACCTACTGCTCTTACCGACATTTAATGATCATTGTATTTGCTGTCAATAATTTTTAAGACCAAAGTCTTGCCGTTTCTTTCGCCACCGCTAGCATAGTCGCCCACTTTATATTAAACAGAACTCGTTGATATTTGTGTCACTATGTACCAAATGTTGAGAAGTGTTTCGTAAAGAGTTTACTATGTGAATTGTTGAATAGCAGCATCACTAAAGCAAAACGATATACGTATTATATAACTAGCACTGAATTATTGTTTACCAATAACTGCTAGGCTTGTTATGTAACGTGTATGGAGTTTGTAATTATTGGTCGCATGGCGGTTGTGGTATGACGTTATTTTACGCTGAATCGTCCGTAGAATTTGCCAGTCGCCGGTCGTCCCCCCATTCCCTGGGCCAGATTCCATGCTCCCAGAGATATTGCTGATATTTTAATTTCTTTCGAAGCATCGCGCCGCTACCACGTTTCTTCTTCAATTTGTTTACACCTATTGCCCATCTGTTACGGGGCGTAGAATTTCCATGGGTACTTGTCCCACTAGTCGTACCGATCGTCGGTAGTATCAAACTATTAGCACCACGTCCTTGGCGTACACATGATGAACCTGCAGCACTGCCGAATTTAGAAATTGTTGATTGCATTGTGACTGATTTGTTCGCAACATAAGCCCCACTTGGACCCTGCCCGTATACATTACAGACAGATTTTGTGTTAGCAAGCGATGTTTTATCGGATTAATGTGGATTAGACAATGACGAACGACCAACAGGCGGCCCGTTCACAGATAGTTTACTCGCTTCGATATTCAATGATGCCTGTTTGCACGATAGTTGTGTATCCGGTTGAAAAGTACCATTGTTGCCTCTTGCTATTGAACTAGCTAATTGTGACGTGTTGAACTGACCAGTGGATAAGACCGCTTCGATCGCACCCGCTGCGCATCTATTATTAGACACGTCCGGCTTTGTGATGCTCAGATGATAGCGCCAAAATCGGAAGATGTGTTGCAACCAGTTGAGAACAACACACTGCTACCGTTACCGACTGCATTCCCGCGCTTCGCATAGGTACGACCATTTCGTTAGGCGAAATTGATGATTGACTCGCTAGCTTTGTTGATTTATTTCGTCGAATCAAGACTAGATTCTCCCCAAAAGGCGGCAGTGGATAAAAGGACATATCCGCAATACGCAGCCGTTGGCTTGCTATGCGCGGATCGACAATGCAGCCGGCGATAATCAACTCAAGTGGTATGTCCTTTGGAACCGTTTCGCATATTTCTTCACTGTCCCCATCCTCTAATTCAATAACGGGTATACCATCTTCGTTATCATCGCCTACCATAATACAATTTGCCGGAGATGGCTCGACGACATTATTTTGCACCGGTTTATAAGTTCCTGCCGTACCGTAGCTTTCTTGTACACGACTGAATGATTCACTACGCTGACCATTCGACACTTTTTTCATAGCTTCCTTGTATTACTGTTCTTTTTGGCGATGCCATTGTGCCCATTTTTCGTGCTGCCGAATATCTTTTTGATGATTACCCGCGTCGACACCTTCACGGCCAGTCTTAGATGACGTGTATCGTACCTTCGGGTATATTGCGGGATTCCACCTTAACGTTTGCTCCGTAACCCCAGGCGGTGGTATTGATGATTGGCGCTCCAACTATCGATGAGCCGGTGTAATAATACCACTTAACGGCGGCGGTCTAATTTCCACCGCTTCCACTGCAGCTTCGCAGACCGCTTTGTGACAGCTATAACTGGTGAATTTACGCGATGATTATAATCGTCTGTTGTGTTAGCATTGTATAACGCTTCTAACGCCACATCCATCAGGTCATCATCATAATTCAATATAATTTTGTCCTCCATCATATCGCTCAGCTCCATTGTTCTAACTGCTGCTTGAAATATTTTATTGAATAAACAGTTAGCTACCAAATGAACCGTGTATAAATCACTAGTATTTAAACGAGTAAATTATTCAGTATTACAATTTAGTTTATCAGTATGCCGGCTTAATACTCACAGCGTAACCACTCAAGTAGAAAAATCGGTATGATTGTAGTTAAAGTGTAAATACTATATAGACCATTAATAGCAGTTAGTTATGCACCTCCTCCGCAATAGCTAAGTTTTTGACCTGCTAAATTTTATGTGCGAATTACTTCATAATTTGGTGCGTTCTATATGACACTATCCGAAATATAGAGCAACATTTAAGAGTTAACTTGGAACTACACCATTTTTGCACTGTTTTTGTTGAATTGAAAAATTGTAGGATACTTTGAAATACTATCCAAATGATTAAATACTGGTATATGAAATTTTATATATTCAATATGTTTATTTATTTATTCGTATTGTTCGGTACTCGTGTCCTTAAATTATATCGAGTTTGTGCCGATCGATTCCGAGAGCAGAAATTCCGCAATCTAGCACTCCGCTTTCTCCCTACTAAAGGCAAATGGACCTTTGGCTGTGCGCGCTGCATCTCTAAACGGCCCTTGCCAGATGGTATAGCTTCCCCATCTACGTCATTGGGTTCATCGTTATAATTTCGTGCTTCCGTTATTTGATCCCTCTCTTCTCTCACCAAATCATCTTGAGGCTCAACCTCTTCATTATCGATTTCCCAATTGTTATATGTCAACTCGTCGTTTAGTACAATTCCTTGATTGAAGGCACGCATGAGTCGACGAACACTTACGCGCTGTGACACACTTTTAATTGCGCTACCCACTGGACTTATTGTAGCTCCTGTTCCGTCTTGCGAAATGTTGACTATTCTATACAGCCCGCGCCAAAATCTCGCCAACTTTTTAGCTTTACCTTTTACGACTGGTGTATATAGATAGACGCGATCGCCGTCACAAAACGGTAGGTTCCGTGCTTTTTGTCATGCTGCCGTTTCTGCCTCGCTTTAGCCGTGCCCATTATTTGCTTAGCCAAATCCCACACCCGTTTTAGTCGGTCACAAAGCTCTGCACAATATTCATCGCTTGGAACGGACCCCAAATTGTGAAGTAGCACGTCGATTGGCAACACGGGATCACGACCGAAATTCAAAAAGAAAGGCGTTTCGTTGGTTGATTCATGAATGCTGCTGCGATAAGCGAAACATGCATACGGTAGTTGTTCGTCCCAGTTGTCCTGATTAGTGTTAACGTATAGACTGACCATTGCTTCCAACGTACGATTGAATCGCTCTACCATACTATCACCGGCGGGTTGGTAAGCAGTGGTATACAGCTTACGCACACCGAGCAATCGGCAAGTCTCTTTCATTAATTCCGATGTATAATTTGCTCCACGATCTGATAAGAACAAGTGTGGCACACCAAACCGACATACAACTTCCTCGACGAACACTTTAGCGATGGTAACTGCCCTCATATCGGGTAACGCGAAGCATTCCACCCATTTTGTGTAAAAGTCCATGAATACTACTACATACTTATTCTTCGATTTCGTTTTTGGCAATGGTCCAAGAATGTCACTTGCAATCTGATACCATGGTGCAACACCGTCAATGGGATGCAGTGATGGTACAGTTCAACGCACTGGATTCTTGCGCGTGGTACAAGCTTCACACTGTGCACACCATTTTTTGACATCACTGTATACCGCAGGCCAATAGTAACGGTCAGTTACTTTCTGAAGTGTTTTTGGACTCCTAAATGCCCCCCGAGCAAATGATCGTGACAGGCGTTTAGTACCTGTTGCCGTAGGAATATACAATTGCCGTCTGTCACGTTATGTACCCACGGGGTATAACATGCCATCGTCAATAGCCCAGTTGTAATCGTCCACTTGATCTTATAATTTTTGCTTTATCGTTGTGGCCAATTGGTCTTCAGCTTGCAACTTCCGTACGTCCACTTCGTCGCCGTTTATCGCCTCAAGAGCGACCATTGTAGCCACTGTATCACTATATTCCGTCTGTTCATCTTGCTTTTGACGTAGCATTTGCGTGCACGTACTACACGTTTCGCTTGTACCATCCATTATAGGTTCATACTCATTCATTGGCCTGCGTGACAGTGCATCCGCGTTCTTGTTTTCCTTTCCTGGTCGGTGAATTATCGTTACGTCGTACACTTGTAGCATCAGACTCCATCGGCAAAGTCTACCATGTGGATCCTTCGCAGTAAACAACCATTTTAGGGCTAATGATCGGTTACCACAGCGAATGACTGATCGTATATGTACGGTCGAAAATATAGTATTGCCCATACGACCGCCAATGTTTCCCTCTCGACTACCGGATAGCGTCGTTCAGATTTGTTCAACGTTCGACTAGCGTACGAAATTGGGTGGTCGCACCCTTCAGTATCCACTTGACTGAGAACTGCACCAATCGAAATATCGCTCGCGTCTGTTTGAATCACGAATTGTTGGCTGAAGTCTGGAAAAGCTAAAGTTGGTTTAGTTGACGGGCGCCGTTTGAGTTAATCGAACGACTTTTGGCACTGCTCGGACCACGTGAATTTAGTTGCTTTCTTTGCCAAATCGTGCAGCGTACTCACGATACGTGCAAAATTCCAGACGAATTGTCTGTAGTATGATGCTAGACCCAGAAACGCTTGTACATCCTTCACCGTTTTTGGCGTTGGCCAGTTAACTACCTTGTCGACTTTGACACACTCTGGAAAGAAACCATCTTTCGACAACACATGGCCGAGGAAAGGTACGCTGCTCTTTCCAAACTCACATTTCTTCACCGTCAGTTTCAGATCCGTCAGTCTTAATGCTCGAAAACCATCCGTAGTCGTTCCAAGAGTTCTTCGGGCGTGCTACCTATCACCAGTATATCATACAGATATACCAGACAGATCTTCCTGTCCAAACCCGCAAGCACATTTTCCATCAGTCTTTGAAATGTAGCCGGCGCGTTCGACAATCCGAACGGAAGTTTGCAAAATTGATACAGACCATCATATGTTATAAACGCGGTTTTACATTTGCTATCTGGATCCATCGGAATTTGATGATAACCACTTTTCATATCTAGCGTACAGAACAACTTTGCGTTGTTGAGCGAACCCATAACATCATCTATTCGTTTCATTGGGTAGCTATCTTTCCTTGTGACCTCATTAAGCTTGCGATAATCAACACAGAATCGCCAACTACTATCTTTCTTCTTCACTAGAACTATCGGCGATGCCCATTCGCTTGTTGATGGCTCGATTATGCCATTTTTCAACATTTCTTTGACTTTGTCGGACACGACTTCACGCAAAGAAAACGGTGTTCTATGTGGTCTTTGTCTTATTGGTTGTGCATTACCAGTATCGATGCGATGATATACGCCTTTTGCGGTGCCGAGATCTTCATCTCCTTTAGCAAACAGGTCTGAATATTCGGTCAGCAGGCTTCGCAAACGTTCTTTATATTCATCTGGCAAATTGCAACTTGTTAAATCGAGATAATCCAACTCAGTTTTATGGCTTTTAGGTTTGCCAGTTATAAGGCCAACTCGTTTCGGCATATCGTTCGAAGCGTATCTTTGAACATCTACTTCAGATATTTGTTCTGTCGATAATCGCGTAGCTGTTGCAATTCGTGTGCCTGCGTGTAGACTGACTGGCATCCTATTTGGGTTCAACAAACGTATTGGTATGTTGCAATTGGTACTATCTACAACAGCTGGTGCGAGTGCAACCGGGTGTTCGTCCATAAACTTTAATCTTGGTTCAATGATGCAGACACCGTCATTTGCTGTAGACAACGAACCTGACGTAACTTATTCGCACATCGGCGGTACGGACACAATATTGATTAGTACCACACAATTTTCTGCTTCGGATTCGATGGTTCCACTAAAGCATAAGGTTTCGTTGTTTATTCGCATGGTTCCAGTGCTGTAGTTAAGCGTAATGTTCTCTACTTCTTTCATGAAATCACGTCCAAGTATAACATCGTACGGAATAGCTTGAGAAACGAGCAACTTTCCAACGTACGAGCAAGTTCCCAGGGTTATTGTCACTGGAATCGACCGTTCGACAGAAACGAAATGTCCAGATGTGGATCGTAAGGGCGCATGTTTACTTGGTTCACAAAAATGCTGCCCGTTCCAACAATCGATGTCATAAGGCTGCTTCATATCAAAGACACCTGGGCGCCGGTGTCCAACAGCGCTTGCACTTTGTTTCCGTTTAAATCAACTGTGACAGTTCCATCGGTCGTAATATCGGCACTCGAACACGTTAAATTGAAGGGTCGAAACGTTTCTTGTTGCGGCACATCACTCTGAAGTTGACCATGATTTAAAGCTGTTGCTTCGGTTGTTGTCGGCAATTCCGTAGTCGTCTGATCTAGAGCAACTGTGTCGAGCGGTTGCTGGAGCTGTCGTCTGATAAAACCACCATGCACAGGATCCATTACATTCGATGTATTGCTGTTTGTAAATTTCCGTGGCCAAAACGGTTGTAAGGCGGCCACTCTTATTATTATTGCTCGCAGTCGAGCGCGAACTATTTTCCATACAACAGTTACCGATACATACAAACAACAAAGAAATATCCACAATTGCCGCATGTCGACATTGGTTCCCCTGATACCCCAGAGAAAACTGAATAGGCCGTTATTTACTATGCGAGCCGCTGCTATCGTCGTCGTCGAATAGCCGTTTGCTACATCTTGGGGCAGTTGTAATATATCCATTACTTGTTGTTGACGCGTGAATGCTCGGAAGACGTCGGTGGCAGAAATATGTGATCGCATTTCGTCGAAGATGCACGTAACAATAGGATGAAATATTATGTCCTGTACCTTGTACGATTCTGTACTAGATCAATATGAAGGTAGGGTTTGGTACCGAGTTATTCTTTCGATATTGTCGCTCGTCCGATACCAAAAATTACCACCTCGTTTCGAAAATGGGACTTCTTGACGCAAATGGCAGTCCATTTCGGAATTGTAATCGGTTATTACATTGGTCATAGTGTCTAGGTAACCTGTTTCATTTTGGATAGCGTAAGAAAATTGAACAGGTATATTTTTGGTGCACGTCCGCTTCACCGATAGAAAACTAAATTGCGTATCACTCAATGCATGACGTGGCCATACTTTTACTGCGCTCCGTGCAGCGATTGCAGTCAAATTGGAAAGGTTGAGCCAAGCTCGCATTGTTAATGTCGGGTTTGTCAATTGCAACAGCCCAGCTTGCTGTATGATGGGTTCCATTTGGTAGCACACCGTCGCGACGGTGTGATCATAAGTGAATTCTAGTGATCGTGATGTGTGAACTTCGAGTGCTTGGAAGCTCGCAGCAAGTAATTCCGGCGTGACTACTTTCGTTTCAGCCATCGCTGACGATGATCGTCTGAGGCTAGTATGCGCATGTGGTTATAAGTTTCGAAGACCACATTGTGCGCATTGAATTTCATCAATTGCCCTGTTTTCACAATTGTATATGGTATTCCTTGATCTGTTGACTGCAGTTGTTTACCATTACATCCGACAATCTTTTTAGTTCGATCGAAAGTGAGCGCCAGATTGTTATTGTCGGAGACCCATTGTTCTCCTCTGAACGTCCCAGCTACTTGAGTCCATTTCACGTATTCGCAAGATTCAGTCCTACTGTGATGCTACAAAACAACTTGTCCACTTTGAAGAACACAACTTCCTGTTTGGTACTCCTAATGTGACATGTCACCGGCTGTCGTTTCAATCGAATAGTTTTCATGCCTTTTATATACTTTTACTGGAGATAACATGCAATTTGCAGTAACACATTTCTTCCAGTAGCAACAGTGAACACCACCACCGGGATAATACCAGTTAAGCTTGTTTTGTGTGACCAAAATCCACCGTTATTGACCAGTTTAAAAGCACTGCACTGTCTAAAATGTTTCATTCTTTGGCATTCGCCTATTGTCACTGCTTCGTCTGTCTATGATTCGCGTTTCAAGTTCTCATCTGAAAAGAAATACTTCAACGTATCTACTTGATTCGTCACCTTAGAGCACAACCATGCATTTGTTTTGTTTTGTATAACGTTACGTTTGTATAACTGTAACTTCGCTGGAACAGTAGGAGTGGAGATCGGGCACTTCGCAGCGTACATCTTGTCGGTTTCGTTAACTGAAATTTGTCGGTATCTACTTGTTTGACAAATGATCAGATTAGGAAATACGCCACTTGTGAAGGGCATCGACACAGTCACCGTGATAGAAGCCACTATTAGCAGCAGTTGCACCAATTTCAATTTGATTCGACGAACAACCATTTTGCTCGTCTTCTGTTGATTTTCCGAACTGTCGCGAGATAGCTGACTCGAGTGATGGTCTAGACTCCGCTCCAACGCAAATCTTTTGACGCCTGGTTTTTGTGAACGTGATTTTCTGTCGGCGCCAGCTACGGAAACCATTACTTCAAAAAGTTTGGTGCGGAGACGTCTGGTATGGTTTGAACTCGTCGGAGCTTCGTTTTGCGCATCGTTTTGTCTCGTCACCTTTCCACATCGCTGTGATGGCGTCACCATTTGTCGACTAAGCTCGTTCTTCTTCGGCTTTAATATCAAGCATTTCTTCTCTTTCGATGCGAAACACTTCAAGTAATTGTCGTCGTACTTCTCGAGGTGACAGCAAATTTTCAAGAGTTAGTGCAATAGGATGTTGATCATCCTCACGTAATTCATCGTAATCGGTCGCCATTTCACCAAATAAAACTCGACGAGCTATCAAGGCTTGCACTGTTGCAGAACAAAGAACGATACCAGCTTGTGGTCGTCCATGAATATTCATCTGTTCCGTTGCGAATCTATGCACACGACATGAAAAAGATTCTCCCAGCCGGAACATAGCCAAGTCCGTAAGATATGGTGGTTGCGTCAGAATATCTTGTGTTTCGTGTTGAAATAGATTGTCATTTTCTAAGACGTTGTGTTCAGCAACGATTGAGCGCGCAAATTTTGAACCGACATATTAAGGTAGTCACGAAAGTAACGCAGTTGGTCTACGGAAATATCATTGCGGCGCGTGACATTAGACCAATAAATTCTTTGAACTGGCACGTTTGTCAACTGGAGCAAGTCATGTATACGTCGAAGACCTCGTGTTATCTCTACAACCGTTCACGTCTGTGTTCGTTAGAAGTAAGTTTATAGGCGCCAGCATGGATGACAACAATTACTTCTCTGCGATATAGCGTCGACGCCAACGCTTCCTCAAGTAGTTCATCGGTATTCTCAAACCGCAATCCGTGCCTCCACAATATAGTAGCGTTTCGTGCCTGCTCCATTCTTTTCAGTTGATCGTCCCCAATAAATATGTAATGTTGCTCCTGAGTTTGCGGTGCTTGCTGCACTCGTTGTACTCTTGGTCTTGCCCCGCGGTGATGTCGGTCACTGTCACGACGTCGGATCTCATTCTGACGGTTGCCGTTATCGAAGTTGCTAGTTTCGTTGGACTGTCCATTTATTCGATTGTTTGCTGTTGATTTTCCTCTTCCCGAGCCATCATTCATAGGTCCCACTGCTTGATTGGCGTTAGCTTTATCGGAAAATCGTTTGGAAGTTACGTTGTCGCCATATAAAATCGTTAACAGATCGGTAAATATACTATTCTTGTTCGTCAATAAATCCTTTTGTTCGATCCCAGCGGCTGTGGAAGTTTTACGATCGTCGTCATTCGAACGGTGTTGTTGTACGATATTAGCTTTCGACATAGTTTCGGTCATCGCGGAATTATCAGACCAGTATTGTTTTCCGTTATCATGCTTGGTGAACTGTTTCCACCCTACATCGCCGAACGATGCCGTATGGGCTGTCACAACTCCGACGAAAGGAGTTAACTGAGCGACTGTACTTTCCAGTGCCGGTTGCGCTTCGTCATTCGTTGCTGTTGACCATGTGTTTACTACTGGCGTCAATTGTCGAATGACATTCGTGCCCACACCGGTTCGATTGCTACCAGCGGTCGCATTTCTACGTTGGTTATATTGGTTATTACCACAACCCGAGTAGTTTCTAAACGTTATAGGTCCACTTCGATTACTCTGCGCATTTCGGCGAGCCCTGCAATCTTCCGTTCGGTGTCCGACACAACGATGGTATTCGCAGTACGCGCGCGGTGGTCCAGTTGCTCGGCAGTCACGAGCAGTATGTCCGGACCGGTAACACAACTGGCATATCGGTTTGTTGTTAATGTTGAATCTCTGTCGTCCATACATAGGCAAGTTTCGATTGAATTCGCTATATGCTTTGTTGGTTCCGACAGGGTTCGCAGGCTGGCTGCCATATCCACGAATTGGCGTAATTGAGGGCGCTTTAAAATTTCGATCTACCATGTTCACCGTCTGGAACGCTTCTATTTGATCTAGTCGCTTCGACAACTGATCGAACAAGACCAACGAAGTCGGTTCCGTATTCCGTATATTATATTGAGTCTGTACTGTATCCGGGTGATATGTGGTCATGCTAGCTATGCCGTGTGTTGCGTTGTTGATTGGTGATGAGTGGGTTACCAAAGCTTCGGTTCCCGGCTTTGTTTCGATCCGTTCCGCAGCCAACAAGGCTTCCGACATAGTACTCGGACCCATGAGATTCACTTCTTCTCAAATTCTAGGTCGTACTCCAGCTATGAATTGGTTCCTCAGATTGGTTTGCTTTTCGGCTTCGACGCTCATATAGCTTAATACTGAATGAGCTACCTCTGTCAACGCTTGAGCATATTCTGCAACTGTTTCGTTCGTACTTTGCGTGCGGATGTCGTACTGGTCACTGAGGAATCGTCGTCTGTCTTCCGTCATAAGTGCAGTGTTGAGACTGTTTGTAAGCTGCTGGTAAGTCTGTCGCACATCCGTAGAGAGACTGTTGTAAATGAATTTTGCTCGACCAGCAAGGTGGACGTCGAGTAAGAATGGCTTATTGACATCTGGCCAGCCATTAGCCGTGAATTTTATTTCGAATTCGTTGACCAACCACTTCTGGAAATCATCGCCTTTGTCGCCGCTGATCGGCGTTATAGGTATATTGGGACCGCGGCTTGCCATCTGCGTCAGATCTGCTTGTTGTGGCGCTGCTTCTGCTGCTGCCATTGTTGCTGAATTGTTGCCACCTGTTGATTCAGCGCTTGTTTTGTTTCGAGTTGTTTCTGTTTGATCGTCGTATCCAGTGTCGCCAAAAATTCGTTGAGCGTGTGTTCGACTGAAAACAATCGGTGGGTAATAGCCTGTTCCACGCGTTTTACCAAGATGTCAAGCTTGTCTATAGCACGGTGTTCAGCTCTTGCGTCACGGGCTGTGGTTGATGCACCAGCTACAGAATTGCGTCGATCTGTCAGTGTTGTGGCTTATTGTACTACAACTAACGATGTTGCTATTTGACAGATCCTCCGCTTGCTTGATTCTTTCTTTTACCTTTAACCTTTGCCTCACTGCTCTTTTGTTCAATTGATTTATTCACCTTTCGATCCCCAGTACGACCTCCAATACAACGACCGGCGCGGCAGTGCAATATAACTTTGCAGTGCAAGGCTACGGACCGGGTGGTACCGTATACAGGAGTTTGGAGATACTTAATTGCGGACCGATAGGTGCCGTATGCTGCGAATGTATGATACTTAGCTACGGTTCGATTGGTACTGTATAATGGAGTTTTGCGATGCTGAACTACGGTCCGACTGGAACCGTATGTGCACGTACATAGTAGCACGCACAATCGCACGTACAGAGTTGCACGCACAATCACACCTTTCTGAACTGGACCGTGTTATACTCTCAGACAAGTTAGCTGAGTAATAAACTCATACACCTACAACTCTAGATAATCGTACCGTATGTCACGAACGATACGTTGCTAGAGAACAATTGAGCACACGTTAATTTGTATTAACTCAGTTACGTACACTATGAGAAAACAGAACGAAGAATTGAACCGATCACCGCACACAAGAAAATCAAGACTGACTCGCGCGACTTTCTGATGCTGAATTATATATAAAAATGCTTCTAGATTGTTTTTGTTTTACGAAGACAAAAGACTTAATCTTCAATCTTCGTACACATCATAAGTTCTAGACATGCTACATTTATACCCCCGTGCTATTTTCTACCCCTCTATTTATACGTAATGTATTGTATAAGATTTTTGAGTGTTCCTCTAAGCTTAGGATACATTTTTGTTTAATTACAGCCCCGTGCGACGGTTGGGTTTTCATTTAGCTGCAGAAGACTGAATTTTGTGAACAAAAATATGAATTGTATCTTGATGCTTGTTTATCGTTACGGCGTTATGGACATCGTATAAACAGACCAAGGCTCGTCGATATCGCGCAAAGAATTCAACTCGAAACACAAGCTCATCACCAAGATCAGATGCGTAAACACTTGTTGAATGCCTTGAAGCAAACTGCATTACCTCATTTCCAAGTGTTGAACGGTTGAATATCGGCACGTCATACTTCGAGTACATATATCGTTTTCCCGTTTGCGACACTTCCTATTTCCCGAGTTTTCCTTTTCCAAATTGTCCAGTTTCTAGTCCTTTCCATTTCCCATGTTTTAAGTTTTTTGTTACCCTTTTATATTTTCTAAATCAATTTTTGTATATATATTGTCGTAGTTGTTTCTGGTTTAACGGTCGGATTCAGCAAGACTATAATTGGTTGTGTTTCAGCGTGTAAAGCTGGAGTCTTTATGGCTTAGGATTTTGTTGACGACCCTCTATTATATAGTTATCACAGTCACTGCAACCGATGAGAAAACTTAATAAATTGTAGTAAATTAGCACTAAGGTTGTAACTACAAGAGGAGAGAGATTGAAAAATACACAGCTGCTTTCCGTATTTTCTCGGAAAACCACACTTAGATATAAATTTTCTACAGCCCAAAACTTTCTTTATTCGGTGCACCAAGAAATAACATGTCTATGTTGTATTCCGACCTCGTGTATCTTTATCGTGGCAGAGTGGTTTAGCGCGCAGTCTGTCTTATCAGTTCAAAAAGGTGCGTGTTCAACGCCTGTCGGGACCTGAATTTTTTTGGTGTCGTTTTTGTTCTAAGCAAATAAATGGTGCATATAACATATAAAACCATTATGGGACTAACATGGTACTAAGAAAAATTGATTGAAGTCTTTGCTATGTTGTTTGTACTTATGATGTGAATTTATAGGCGATCAGTTTCTATGCCAAAGTCGAGAATACGCAGGTTCGCAAATATTAGCGAGCAGAACCATAGAAACATAGTTCACAATATAACAGGCTTCAGGTTGAATATATGTTCACAAAATTGTACAAACCCAACGGTCCGCGTGAAGCATCTAGTAAACTTGTTTCTTTTGCATTAAAATATCAATTATTTTTCACCTTTACACCGTCACTTTTATAACAAAAAAAACTGGTATCAAAATTAATTTTATGTTTTGCATCCAGTTTTGTGAGCTGTACATAATATACCACCTAGTTTTTGCTTGTCGCATTGCTAAGTTGCAGTAGTATCGTAAACTTTCACCATATTCTGTCATTTCTTTAATAATTTTTATAAAATTTTATCGTCTAAATTGTTAAATTTTTAGCAAATAAGTACAGTTTACAAACTCATCTCACATCCAAAAAATGTTGTCACTTTACAAAAACACCACTTTCTTTACAGATGAAGTTAAAATATTTTAATTTAAGTTAAAGAAACGTTTTAAATATTAATATAAAAGCTATAGAAATATATACAAAGGCAGCGTTAATAATACGACGTTATAACTACTAAAAATGTATATTGTTCAGAATCTTATTTTTAACTTCTTTTAAGGTTCTTAGGAATACCCACAGTCTCCATGTCACACTGCGTTATATACGCTGTGGTATGACTCGGTCAGTTGTGTTCCATTTTAGTTACCCCGGTTTTCGGGAGAGGAGTATGGAGGCAGGTCAGGGTTTTTCGGGAGAGGAGTGTCCATCTCCTAACTTTCATCCTGTTTGTTCCGTTCCAAGCCCACCGTTCCAAATTCGAACAAAAATAGCCACGTTCCAAATGTAGTGTGGCATGAATGTCGCATCTTCTACAAAAGTTCATCATGAACCCTTGGTAGAACCAAAATGCATTAAGGAAGAGTATGACACTTCGCTGCACTCATATGTTAACCCCTTGTTTGATGATACGGGGTTTTCGGCCTCACCCCCCCCAGTTTCGGGGGGGGGGTCGAAATACCCGGACCGCACCCTGTTTCTGGATGGGGATAGGTCGGACCCCCCGTTTTTTCTGGAACAGAACCTAGCCATTCCGAAACTGGGGGTCAGGTCGAAAACGCCTGTATCATCAAACACGGGCTAACATGCGAGTGCAGAGAAGTGTCATACTCTTCCCTAATGCACTCTTAGTAGAACTAATAAACGGATCATTCGTCGTGTTCCCTGTCCCCATTCCTTAGCCACATAGTTCCTTGCGTGTTTTAGTTATATTTTTCAGGCTAGTTTTAGTCTTAGGTTTATAATTTTGAAAAAAAAATTAATTGAGCTTCATTTTCACCAATTTTAAATTTTATGCCTTCTCTCTTTGCTATCAATAGCGCTGTCAATATTTTTACCACAGTGTTGCTGTTGAGTCGAAATTGACCAATGTTTTTCTTCATTAATATGCTTTGGGTTTTTAGTTGATAGAACTGTGGATGAGCGATTAGAACCGTTTTATTGATTAATATACGATCTAAGATTTTGTCTAGTAATGGCAGTTTATGTACCTAAATTTGATGGCAAGCCATGAAATGCCATGAATTTCCTTTGCCTAATTTGATGGTACAATTGGCATGCATGATCTTTTGATGGTATTTGAATATGTCCGGAGCTTTGTGGATGAAAGCTTTTCTTGTGTCATTGTCGACTATTTCCTTATTTCCTATTTCGTCGCATTCTATGAGCATTGGGCTAAGCTTTATCCTCGGGTTGGGTGATTTTAAGATAAAATCCTTTTAAGTCTCCTGGTCCTTTCTGTTTGAACAACATTTCTCAAAACAGTTGGAAATCTTGACAAACCGAAACCGGATTTTTAAAAAGTAGTGAAAGTTAAATGTCGACTATTTCTAGAATCTCGGACCCTACGAGCCTTGGCCTACGCTTTATGCTTAGGCTGGGTGATTTTAAGATAAGATACTTTTAAGTCTCCTGTCGCTGCGTTTCGGTCCACGTACGGTAGACGTCGCATTGGTTGTTGCACTGGTTTCTCGACCCTGGTTTGTATGAAATGCTCCACTTGTGTATTGATCCCGATGTCGAAATCTGATTTTGAAAAGACGTCTTGGTATTTGTGGAGTACAATTGCCAGGTACGTCTTTCCTTCTTCATCGGTAACTGATTTTTCCATATCAATTTCGGTCGGGAGTTCGATACTGTTCATGTGCTCGGTTTGACGTATAACTTGTTCTTGGAATTGCTCGATGTTGAACCGTCGTTGTTCTTTCTTTCTTTCTTGGACTTCCGTATCCACAAGTGATATCGTTTGTGGATTCTTTATTTGAATTTCACCGGTCCATGATTTGATTCTTGGTTTTCCTCTTTTTACAACTGTAGTCCATTCTGACTATTCTTTTTCCTTTCTTGTTTGGTTCTTTACTTCTTTTCGCTTGAATCGATTGATCGCTCTTTGTGCTTTCGCTTCAACAACCACTGTTTTTACGATCGTTTTTCGACCTTCCGTATCAGTGGTTGATCCTCAATTATTTCCATTTCAACCGTATTTAGGTTGTACACCAATATCATGATATTGCCTTCTTCCACTTTAGCGAAACTATTCGGTGTTGCTAATCCGTTGTTGGTCTTCATCAAAGGTTCTACTAATACCGTGTCATCTTCTTTTGTTCCTTATGGGATGTTCATTTCGATAAATTTCGCTGACCATGGTGGGATCACTTGTCTATACGAACACTTGCAGATTTCGATATGATGGACGTCTTCTTGACTGATCGATCCCATTTCGGTGGTCCTCCAACAGTGGAATATCGGTTGACCGTTCATTTTGATTCATAGTTGTTGGTAATCGATCACCAGTTCGAATGCTGCCAGAAAATCGTGTCTGTATATCGCGACTTTTGGGAAGTTCTTGATTACGATGAACCGGATCTTTCGTACTTTCTTTTCCAGGTGGACTTGTACGAAGAAGTATCCTACCGTTCTTTCTGTTAGATCCCCCTGAATCCAACTGCGCACAATGTCGTTTCTTTGAATGGTAGATGCTTGACGTATCTTTCGTACTGTTCTTCAGTGATGATCGTTATTTGTGATACCGTATCGACCAAACCTCGAAGCTTCTTGTTTCTTTCGGGGTACGCATCGATATAGTATCTTAACAGGACTGTCGGATTCCTACATGGTTCATGTTCCTTTGATTGATCCACTTAGTTCACTTCTACGAACGTTTCTTTCTTTTCGTTCGCTGATATATTTTCGATCTTTTCGGATTCTTTTTGACTGTTCTATTTTCTTTCTACTCTGCTTGATTTTGGTGGTCGATTGTTCGTCGTATCGTTTGATTGATTCGGTCGGCTTGGTAGTATCGGTATCGATTTTGTTGTTGACTTTCCGCTCGGATTTCTCTTGTACTTTGTCCCGCGTTTCTTAGGGCACATCGCTATTTTCTATGGCCCAACCTTCCACAATTGTTGCACCTTGGTGGCATTTGATTCATCGCCGTTTGTCGGTTCTGTTGCTGTTGGTTTGCAACCGGTGTTAGCATTATTTGTTGTTGCCAATTCATTTGTGGTTGCACTGGTTGTTACGGTACTTGCATCGGTTGCATCGTTTGCGGCACCGGTTGTTGCATTCCCATTTGTCCATAGTATGGTTGCATCAGTTGTTAGTAGTTCGCACTGGTTTGTATTTGCTTTGTTACGCATAACCGGTTTCGGGTTTCGTTCTTTAACCCGATGATCAACGATTTGAGAACTTCTTCAACGATTGGTTCGGCTGTGCCTTTCGTGGTCAAATGTCTTGCTGCATAGACTCGTAATCCATCGACGGAGTCTTTGCCCGTCTCGGTTTGTCGTAGACTTTGCAACTTGATCATGTGATTCGTTAAGGTCTTCGAAATATCGAATCGTTCTTTGAACTTTTTGACCAATTAGTTGTAGTTCCTGAGTTCTTTAGCCTTTTCGAGCGTCATGACTTCCAAGTATTCTTCCGCCTTTCCGCGCATCTTGGCTTTCAGAACTCGCAACTTCTCTTCTTCATCGTCAATTCTATCTTGATCCAACGCTTTTTCGAGTTCTTTCCGGAATTTTTCGAAATTTTTATCGCCTTTCTGCGGTTGTAGATTTCGAACTTCGTTCTCCATCCTGACCATGATCGCTTGACCGATTGATTGTTGCATTGTGTTCGGTACTTGAGGCGTTTCTTTAGTTGCCACTTTGATCGCTCATCGTAAAGCAATCTAAAAGTAAAATAAAATCACAGCCGGTAGGCCTGATCATTCTACTCGCACCATTCAGTACACTGATACTGCCGCTTGATGACGTAAAAAGTAAAACAAAAGCTAGCTAGGTAGCCAAATATGTATAAAACTAATTAATCAAGTAAACTAGTCGGTAGTGGAACTACATTTGTGAGTGGAGTTTAGGCTGTGGCATTACGAATGTACTCAGTTTTATGTTCTTCAAATAACTACATTGCATAGGGCTTTTTCTTTGGTAAAAATATTATATTTAATTCTTCGACCCAAAAACCCTATAATGGTTTGATCGAGACGATTCTATTTCAATAAATAACACAAATATTGCAAAATTCTCTATTTTAGCTGCATAAGCTTAACTAATTAGCTAATTACTAATTAACCACTCAAAATTTTTTAATCCCAAATATCAGGTGCACACTCTGACATGATAGGCTTTCAAACAAAAAAAAGTTTTTTAAAATCGGTTCAGTGGTTCTTGAGATCCGTCGGACCGAACGAACGAACGAACGAACTAATAAATGGGCGGTGTTGGGGCTGGTGCCTTTTTCACCACAAAATTTTTATTTTTCTTTTCACTAAAGGCGCCCCCACGCCGCCCTGGTATTCCCTGTCGCCCTCGGCATAGAATGTGAGCGTAATGAGTACGTAAACTAATATATATCCTACTATATATATTATATATACATATACACTAGCTATGTAATTTTATATAAATATATTAAATATAATAAAACTCATATAATTATCAAAATTCACCCATACCCATAAATTCCCCAAAACTTAAATTTCTTAAATAAAATTATATAAAACACACTTTTTCTTTTTCCCCACCCTTTTCCTACCACATATACCTCACCCACCTTTTTCTTTTACACCCAACCAAAATTCTACCCAAAATCTATTTTTCTCCTCTTTCCCATTTTTCAACCAAAATTTAAACCCCTCCCTCTCACCCAAACCTCCACCAATCTCCCTAAAATTTTAATATCTTTTTCATATTACTACCCCCATCCACATATTAAACCCCCTCCTTCCCCTTCTTTTTATTTCCTATAAAATTCGCCCTTTCCAAAAATACCCTTTTTCTCCCCTTTTTCATATTTTTCAAACATCATCCATTTTATCAAATCTTAACCCCCACTCCTCAAAATCAGCGGAGGGAGCGCTAAGGTTTAATTCGGTGGTTGTGTTTTAAGACCGACAAAGTCGCTTTGTAATAATTATATTTTAATTAATTAGAGTTTAGGACGACCTAGCTAAAATCTGTTGCGAGAACAGAGCGTTTTACATTTGAGTGCGAAGCATATATGGTTTTCCTACAATTATTGCGATGAGTAGTGATCGAGTTAGAATTTTTAGTGGCTATGAAGCGCTGCTTGGCGGAAATTGCTAGAAAGGTTGCCACTTATTTACTTTACGTGTGTATAATATGTTGGTTACGAGAAAATTTACAGCGTTTGTTAACGGGTGGATGCGTGAATTTGTCGACTTGGGACGAGACCTTTAACGATTATCTCGCATAGAAATTAATTATCACCACAACAATTGCATTCAGCGAACATTACCGGTATTTTTGCCTATTATCCATTATTGTGTTTATGGCTACCTAGCTAGTACGCAGATTTCACGATTTCGGATTTCACTGCAAATTACCGAGCGCCTGGTTTGGTGTCATACTATGAAGACGCGCTAGAGTAGTACTACTGAGCGTTTGATTGAAAGTGATTGTTGACTAGATACTATTGCCGTCCTGTTCGAATACAAGTGCCTGGTAGAAAAGTATTAGATACCAGTGTTATGCTGCCGCATCGAGTAAAATCACTTATGGTAAACGTTATTAGTTAGAAAAGGGTGTGTGTCACGGACGTATTATGCTTTCGTATTAACTAGCATCTACAGGCGTAATAATTACGGGTGATATCGAATTGTGTTCTTTATGTAAAGCTTGCGGAGTGCTACGAAATCTATTTAAGAGCTCGAATTTTTAGTTTAGCCAACTGACCAAATGTGTAAATTCAACTCTGGGTTTTAATCTGTAAATTTTTGTTTTTCCTTCTTGCGAATAAACATCCGCGAATCGCAGCTTAGGAACGCCGTGGAAAATCAGCACTTCGTTATAGTAAAAAAATAAACGTTTAAGACCCGTCGGCTGTCGTTGAACTCGATAGAAAGGAGCGTAATAAATCTACATCGGTGTGTGCTGAGCTGTTAATGTTGTTGGAGTAACCCCGAAGTAGGAGACACTAGCAAACTATCACCACTTTCCTGGTACGCCAGACCCCGAACTCGCGCACCCCAGCTGTCACTGTAGTATTAATTGGTGGCCTGAATTCTGTCTTTCGTGTGTTATAGTGGTCGCTGGGGGTCGGAGCGTCGCGTAAGCACGAAGCTACACCGCCGCAGAAAAAGATTAACTCCGACAGGCGGAGATCGACTTTTTTGGTCACAGACAGATAATAAAAACGCGTCGCTCCACAACACCGCCATATAAAGATCTAGAACAACCGCATTCTATGCGAGATGACGATCATAACTGACTTGAAGGAATTAAACTAAATTTAACTTAACATAGCTAATGAGTAAAACGAACGAAATTTATGCAAGTTAGATAAATTAAAAGAAATTAATTTTAAAATTTTAAATTTTTGAAAAATCAGAACTTAGGGAGACGTATAATAAATAATGTAGTGAAAAAGATCTAAGAATATGATTTTAGCCCCGGGAACCCCTGGTAACCTACTAGACCAACGACAGAACACAGACTCTATATTGCCGCCATGACGACACAATAAGCTAGGTAGTCTTTTTGAAACAAAAACCGTTATAATAAAACATATGATGCAAGCTCCGATTGTAAGGCGCTTCCTCCTTGAGATCAACAGCCGAACTCATCACTGAAATGAAAACAAAATTAAACTATACATAGCTAATGGTTGAAAAGTGGAATTTATGCAAATAGTAATAAGAAATAAATAAAATTTATAAAATTTTAAATTTTTGAAACGCCAAGAGAAACATATAGATTTAGTGAAAAAGAATTTTTAAAACTAAAAAGACGGAATGTAATGCCAGGGACCCCTGGTAGCCTACTAAACCTCAGACAGCCTACCGGACCACCGACAATGTAAACAATATTTTAGAAAACTAGATTTTGTAGGAGTAATAGGAATGTAATTAACATGTAATCCACGAAATTCTGCGTTTACGACAATAAATCACTACATTTATTTTCTCACAATAAACCACTACATTTAGTTTCTTTTAAAGTTTGACAGCAGAACATGTATTAGTTAACAGACGACAACAAAATAGATGAGCCATAGTGGCTGCGTGTAACTGGGTAACTGGGTCGGTGGGAGAGTTTCTATCAGGGGTAGAGGCTGCTATATTCGACACTAGTGCTCACACTTTATCGCTTCGTCATAAAACTATCAATTTCAGCGTCACATATGTAAATCCAATATAATATTTATAACAAAACTACAGCGACCAGATTATCTAAATCCGAAACCTACATCAACAAGTCAAGCAAAATTTTGAATGTGTAAGCTAGCTGCACACACATTGTTTGGCTTCTCCAAATAGGGGAGGGCGGGAGGTATTTCGATCTAACCCACCTCACGTTCCCCAGTTCATGCCCCCAGGTAAATTTTGGCGTCTCCCTAGTTCATACACCCAGGTCCCCAAAGGTACTTTCCTTCGCCGCTAAAAAAATTAGCAATTTTTTTCTGTTGGAATAAATAACACATATATATATGAGAATTTCCCTAATTTTAGCTAAAAATCCCTTTATTTTCCCACACAGGGCTAAACATCACTATAAGATCTCTTTTTTAGTAATCACAATTGCAATCATTTGCCAGGTTAGACATTTTTGACGTTTTCTGACGATTATAGTACTTTATGTTCCCTCAAGTTCAACTGGTGGGACCACCCAGATAAACTGATTGAATCAACCACTATTGTCGGCTCCGCCAGTTCATTCCCCCAGGTATAATTTTGGTAGTTTGAAGAGTTGTGTGCAAGCCAGCTATAATGCATTTTTATAATAATGTACCATAAATACAAAATTTTGATTGATAAACAATTTTTCTTTAAAGCCTATCGACAGGTGTTTGACAACTCAAGGATGTGAAAGCAGACTTCAAAAAAGCTAGTCGGTGGTGGGATTAAAACCCAGAGCTTCTGCTTTGGATCCGCAAGAATGCGCTTTACATACTGAGCTATCCCGTTCCGACTTCCATCATTAAATGTATTCGACAAAAATGACTTGAAAACACTTGATACCCC